>JAKSZP010006692.1:0-184862 GCA_022478985.1 Massospora cicadina
AACCCCTCCCCGCAATAAAGTTGGCCCCAGCCCACATGAACTTTTCCCTGGCACAAGCACCTGGAGGAAAGGTGGAGCTAAAAAGGATGAGAGGGTAATGTCATGGCTTGAAAATGACATCATAATGGGAACAAACACTAAAGACAAAGCTGCATTTCAGGAGGCCAAGAAGGTGAATTTTGCAGGCCTCCCTGACCTCAAGCATACCTTGGATCAACGCTGGGTAAAGGCAAGGTAAGCCCAGGTTGGTCCTAGGGATGCAAGAGAAGTTCAGCCCTGTATAAAAGCAGGTGCATTAAAATAAATGAGCTTTTTGATTAATGGAAACACTTTGCTTTGGTTTCTCAGTGAGCGGGGTCTCAGAACCATTAGGGTTTTCAAAATTTCCATCATGGTTCAGCCTCTCCTACAATAAATAACCCAAGTTCAGTTAATTATCAAGTAAAGTTTACTGTCCAATGGAAGCGTGCACTTATTAGTGCACCTCAGCTTAGACCCACTTCCATCAATTGATTGTTTCCTTAATTTCCTTAAATACTTTTCCTTGAAACCAATCTTTCTCATTGGTCAACTTCCCTTTTAATAAACCCTTTGCTAGTATATTTTATATATATATGTTATCTTGGATGAACCTGTGCATGGACCTCTTTGAGGAGGTCTCATACAACGTTAAACATTTAATTTTAACAACTGTACATCTCTCTGCCCATGCACCGTTGGGCCGCCCAAGTTCCTTCCAACCTGTGCCGCTTATACACTCCCACTCTAAGCACCATGTTGTTCAAGTTTGGTTCTTCCCTCTATTGATAACCATCTTTAACTTAAGTTATTACAGCTCAGGCAGCCTCTGTGGGGCTTTAGTAACTTTCTCACTATCAACATACTTTTTGGCTTTAGCCCTGTGCACTATGCACTACCACGCTGGGAACAGGATAGTTATAATTACTCTACTTACAACTCAAGTGTCACTCCTATAACCTAGAAGCAGTTGCAGAACTTCTTAGGTATGAACATCTTTCTGGAAACTTTTTTGCGCTCTCTCATAGCTGGCTGTGCAACTGCACCCCTGACTTGGAAGAACGTTACGTTCCAACGGATGAAGTATTGCAAGTGTGTTTTTGACGCCATCAAAGAGGTGTTTTGGCGCCTCTCATTCTCAAACACGCGAAAATCACCAAACCATTTATCATAGCATGCAACACCTCATCCGCCACTGTGGTGAAATATTGTTAAAAGTGCATGATGATTTGAAACACCTGGTCACTTATTTTTTGTGCAAGTTCACTGTGCTAAACAATCTTGAGCTATTTATGATAAGGAGTTGGCCGCCATGGTGTGGCCTCTTACCTTCTGGCACTACCTTCTGCAGAGCGCGTGGCAAGAGGTGACCATGCAGAAGGATCATCAGGCCCTTATGTATTTTTAGAAGCTGGTGCATCATCAGACCAAGACTATTGTGACTTCTGTAGTTTTAACTTTAAATACAAATTTGTGAAAAGAACTTTAAATGTTCTTCCTAACGTTTTGAGTTGCAACCCTGTGTTGAGTCTGGCAAAGGCGGATGAGCAGGAACTAACCTCAATAATTCCGTCAACCCAGATCTTAGCCATTGCTTCTCCCACAATTTTGGTGGCAGATTAGGCCTTAGACATGCCTCTAATCTCTCAGGTATTGGCGGGTCAAATGCCCTTCCTGGAGGTCTTGGAGTTTCTGAGCCAGCTAGCACTTCCAGAACATAAGCGGTCCTATTATTCATTAACAGCAGGGATCATTCAGTTCAAGTCACACCTGTGAGTGACGCCTCAAAACTGTGACTAAGTCATTTGGACTCATTAAAACTTCCAGCAGTTGGCCACCCAGGTAATAGAAAATGCTTAGATTTGGTTGAGCGGATGTACAACTATCTAGGAATTTTCAATGAATAAGTCATGACAACAAATTACATGACATGCATGCAGTCTAAATCAAATAGATAATGTAAAATGGCTTTCTTCATCCCCTGAAGCAGTCAGAGGGTCCTTGGACCTCAGTAGCAGTCAATTTTATTGTTGAGCTTCCCAGCTTTAATGAGTTTATGGCAATTATGGTGGTCGCGGAATGCTTTATCAATTTCTCACCTTCATCTTTTTTATCTGCCATCACCTCTGAAGAGCTGGCCTGCTCTTTGTGCAGCATATGTTATCAATGTTTAGCTCATCTCAAGAGATCATGAGTCACTGCGGTCACAGTTTATAGTGCAGTTTTGTACTGATATCTTGGCAATCTTGAAGATTAAGCCAAGCCACTCAACTGCATATCTTCCTCAGTTAGATGGTAAGAGGGAGCGGGTTAACCAGATTATTAAAAAGTACCCTTGATGTTACACCACAGCTGTGCAGGACGCCTGAGTGGATGACCTTTTATTGGCTCAATTCGTGTATAATAATAGTATGCACGCATCTACTAGTTTCTCTCCATATGAGTCATGTTGGGGTATAACCCCTCATTTTCTATCAGGCCAAATCCTCGCCCAGAAGTTCCAGCTGTAGCAGATCACATGCAGTAAGTTTAGAGCACACAGTCTCTAATTTGGGAGCACCTGACCAAGGCCATCAGTGATTAAAAACATTTTGCAGACTGGAAAAGTCTCCCAGCCCATGAAATCACGATGGGGTCCTCTGTTATGTTGGGCATGTGCCATTTGTGGATGCAGGTACCCTCCCAAAAATTGCCAGCAAACACTCTGGGACTCATGTGGTGGAGGCAGATTTGGGCAATGGCACGTTTCAGTTAAAGCTTATGGCCCACTGGAAACAGCACCCCATTTTTTACGTTTTCCAGTGTTTCTATATTTAAGGGGAAGGATTCAGCAAAGCCAGAGCCTATAAATTTGAGGGATTGGATGAGGCTATGGTAAGACAATCTTTTCTTCCAAGAAATATCATTAGTCAGTCCAGTATCTCAAGACCTGTAATGGGTTCTTGGCGCATGAAAATAGTTGGGTCAGCACTCAGGACTGTGCCAATTGTGGTAAGTTGGTGGAGGTCTTTCAAGCTCTGCATCCCAAGGCTCTCACCTGCCCCTGAAGGTTGTCACTATATTGGCTATAAAGTTACTGAAATCTTATAGAAACATCATTTTCACTCAAGCCCAGTGGTGGTTCTCACCCTGTTAAAAGAGGGAAGGACAATGTAAGTCTAGGGGAGCACACCCTGCGCCTAAACCGTGCTTAATTCACATTCTGCATAAAGAAGGGGGTGAAGAAGGTGGCTGTCCCTCTCATGACCTAGGGCAATTTGGCACATGTGTTGGACGAAAGGTGGGTGATGGCATACCCTCTCAAAGTTTCCCTTTCCCTTTTACCTCACCACCCAAGAGCTGGTGCAGCAGATTAGGGGGGTTTATGAAGGTGGCAGCGGCAAGAGGCCACCTCCAGAGGTAAAGTGGCGGTTATCTCTCCTCTGCAATAATTTTAGATCCCATTGAGGGGGCCAATAAATTAAATAAATTCAAGTGCGGCAGAATTGATCCAGCCATGGTACCATCAGGTTTGAAACCCTGTCAAAGTGTTTTCCTCCCACCAGAGGAGGGGGGTCCAAACCTAGTGGGTTTGAGAACGCCAAATCTGTTTGATACACAATGGTATTGCCCCTGTGTGGCCTGGCCATGGGTGCAGCCAGTTGCTTGCTGGATGAACATCACCAATCTACTAAGCAGAATCGCTTGGGGAGGGAAAATTTAGTGGCAAAACTTGAGTGAGAGTCATCTGGCCAGCAGGAGATTGATTTGGCGTCAATTTAGTTGCAAGCTCCCAATCTGCTGAGAATTGAATGTGATTGTGCTACCCTCAGTTCATGCAACACATATTTATTCCCCAAGCCCCAAGTACTTATGGCAACTGTCCCCTAAAGGTACAGGCATCATTCAATTCTGCAATCTTGTTTAATAAACAAATTTCCACTCAAAATGTCTGGTTCAATTTTTTCTTCTATAAGTTGCCACCTACCAAGTTCCATGTTCTCTGGGGTACACAACAACTAGCCCTAAGTGACCATCATCACCACGTTGCTGCCCTCTTTTTTCAAATGAGGACATTGACTTAGTAGTCTCTTGGGGATGTCCCTACTTTTTGACGCCATCTGGCGTCAGGATGTACCTTTGCTGCTGAAGATTATCTCTCTCCATTGGATGAAGTTTCATGACTTTACCATGCATTCAACAACCCATGACACCACAGCAAATTCAGGGCCCCCTGTGGGTCCACAAGTATTAAAAGTATCAGAATCTGGGGTCACTGCGACAACCACAGCTTGGTTGTTGGTAGGAATGGTGGTAACATTGTGTCATCATAGTAATCCTGCAATCAATTTCCTCCCCTTGTTACCAGTTCATATAGATGGCTATGCTCCAGGAATTCTGGTTTACATTCTGGGTGTTCATGCACCCCAACTGGCACGCCAGTCTCATTTATTAGCTGCTCTGTGACAGTTACACTATCAATTGGATTATCTTCCATGGTGCAATCAATCAGAAGAAGGTATTATTAATTGATAGCTGTGCCCCTATAGTGAGCACTAACTTGTAGGGCTTCCAACTTAAATATGCTTGTTTATGCTAATTTCAAGAAGCCCAACAGTCAATAGTTGCTTAAACGTTTAGACTTTTGCAAGTACCTTGTTTTATTTTAATTAAGGAGGCCAAGTCTCAGTTAAGTCCCAACAAATAGAGTGACCATTTCTATATCCAAGATTAATTGACTTATTAAAGTATAGTTGCCAAACAGAATTTTGTAATAAAAATCATAACAATATTAGAAACAGATTGGTGATATATGTTATTTCTAAAAATACAATCCCTCATAGGGAAAGGAAACAATATAATAATTTGATGGGGCTATCTGAATGAAGGTTTTCTAATAGGTGTCACATCAAGTTTTATTGATGCCTTTTAGCCTAAATTTTATAGTTGGCAATATGCTCTGAATGGCTCATTTGGATAGAACTTTGTATTATTTAAGTCATTTTTTGGTAGATTCTGGATTTTTACCTTTTTGAGTGTACTATTCAAATTGTGGCCCTTTAAGTTATCTGATAAAGTTGTTGTTTCACATCCTGAAGTTCCATCAACTTGGCTAATTAATATTAACCCAGAAAATTATAGGCCTTGAGCCAGATGTGGGAAGTTTTAGTAATGCTTTGAGCAACATCACTTTTTTATTTAACTACATAATAAATTAGAGTGTTTGATAATTCCCTAAATAGAGTTTCAAATTAAGTTGTCTGATGGGTTCTCTTGATAGATACTCTTCTTAATATACCTGATACCCTGGTATCAGACAGATATATCCAACTTGCATTATTGCATTTAAAATTTCTTATAAAAGTAAACCCAGGTACTAAAACTTTGATATTTTTTTAAAGTTTTAAGTACCTTTCATTGCTGTTTAAAATTATAGTTGCATAAGGGAGGATACCCCAGTGGTAGAGTATGGACCCTCTACCACTGCCTCCCGAGTTTGATCCCGGTAATGGACTTTGGGTAGGGGACGATTTTGACTGTGTTGGCTTTGTGCACCAATGCCCTGAACTGAGATAGTGAATAGCAAAGGCGGTCCATGGAGTTCCTGGCCTATCATACGCCACACATGGAGGTTTTCCGGGTTTTATCCTCCTTTCCCATTTTCTTCACTTCCCTAATCGGTGTGGTATCATCCCCAGGTCAGCCCACCTCAAATAAAATTTAAAAAATTATAGTTGCATTGCTCCTGGCACCTTTGATTCATTAAGCTAGCAGTATAGAGATCATCAGCCATTAGTAAGTTATTCCTACTGAATTTAATTCAAGTTATAGGGAGTTACCAAAGCAGCATCAGTTGGACAGCACATTTTAATAAAATTATGCCTCATTATGATTAATTTTATTTATATTGATAATCATCCATTTTTAATAAGTTTAATAAAAAATAAATGCCATTACCTTCAACTTAACTAGCTTTCTAGTGCTGAGAGGCACAGAACTCCAATGTTAGTGAACCTTAAGATACATAGAGCTTTTGTTATTGTCAGGTTTATTACTCTTTTTATGGTATTTTTATTATCTTGGTGTCTGATCATTCATTTTGAATTTCTAAGCAATCAGAGATGTACAGCAGGGCGTAGGCTGCTTCATCTACAGACAATGAGAGCCTACATCACTTGCAAACCTATTAAATTTTAAACAGAATTATATAAGGGTTGCACTATCAATAAGTTACATAAAAGATTAGAGTCATTTATGAAAAGCTGCTCAATATATTAATAGGGTAAATCAGTATATTAAATAGAAGATATGGAAGAAAGAGATTATCTGTAAAGAAAATAAATTTTAAAAGTAATACTTGCAGTAATAAAACATTACCTGCTAACTTCTAATAGTAAAACTAGTAATTATGCAAAAAAGGCGATTTAATGCTATAAATCTACTTGACTATGAAAGTCAATTTTATATTTAAATGCTACATATAACATGGTGCATTAAATTGTAGGGTTACTGCATATGTTAATATATATATATATCATGTTTGGATTGCTACTATGAAATAGGAAAATATGCCAATGATTACTTATAGTACTTTGCTAGTTATTAAATTAATACTACCTAATGCTATATATCTCAATAAAAACTCAATTTTACTTTATCTTTTAACAGAGAGCTCTCTATTCAAAACAAGTTAAAGAAGTTAATTGTATTGACTATGGTCCTCCTGGCAGCTTTGCATTATTTTTTTCTACCAATTCCACTTTGATAAGCTTCCTAGGGAGAGAAGAGCTTTGATTTTCAGCTTGTTCCAAGGGCAATATCATACTCATCCCATGGACAAAAGCTTCCCTTGAAAGGAATAAAATTTTAAACTTCTTGATCTAAATCTTGTTCTGATAGAGTGGACTCACTTTCCCTGGTAAGTAGTAACAACAGCTTTATTTCTTTCAGCAGATGCTTTGGCCCCTATTGGGGGAGGCCAGTATGAGTAGTAGTACAGTTAGCTTCAGATGCAACATCATTTCTCATAAAATTCCTCAGATTTAGCATTCCACCACCATATGTACCTAAAAATTTTCTTAAAAGGTACCCAAGAATTGACATTGTTGGTACCCTATGACTTGAGATACCCTGGGTGAAAGCAGTTTAATTATTACTCTCCTTCTAATCCTAAAGTCCATCTTTACAAAATCCTGATGCATATTACCTGTTTCCAATATAACACCCTCACCCAAATCTACAAGCCCAACATCACTCAAACCTTCCTTAAGTTGGCATACCTGGTGGAGAACGTTGCCCATTCAGAACCTTGTGACAGTAACAGTAGCTAAATTTTTCAATGGAACTTCTTACCTTTTTCCAAAGATCTCTATCGGCAAATATGAACAGCAGTCCTTTGCATATTGTAGATGCTATCATAGGCCCTTGAACACCCTTCATAAAAGCTCAACTTTTTTGGCACGGCACTTCTCTGACATCCAGAGCCTGAGTCAAAATTTGCATTAGTATAAAGGAGTTGCATAAAATCTAGCACTTTCACCTTATATTAGCAATGCGTTTCTCGATCAATTATCTTTTTATGCACCTCACCGATACTAGCTGGTGGCAGGTATGCTTCACAGCATGCTTATTGGCTGAAGCGCGAAAATTAAAATGAGTAAATTTGTGTCAACTGGGCTTACGTTCTCAAACGTTTATTTAGATACTATCCTTCAAGCTTACTTATCATTATAGCTTTATTTATTTCAACTAATTCGTCATTTACTGTAAAACGAGACTTTGTTTTCTAATTTAACTTTACGAGATGTGTAACCAAGCTTAACCTACACCTTTATCTATTCATAAAGGAGATGGTCTGATTGGCTTAACTTTTGATTCCGTAAAATAAAGAGGCTATGAATTTTTAAAGTTGGAAATTTTGGGTTGTGTGCAGCATTCCTAACCATGGGTTTAATCTATTCGCCTAACATATATGGCTTATCAACTTAAATTTTTAGGCCTACAATTTTCCATTAAAGGGGAGGATACCCCAGTGGCAGAATAGGGACCTCTATCACTGCCTCCCCGAGTTCAATTCCGGTACAGGAACTTTGGGTAGGGGACGACTATGACTGTGTTGGCGTTGCGCACCAATGCCCCGAACCGAGATAGCGAATAGCAAAGGCGGTCCATGGAGTTCCTGGCCTATCATACGCCGCGCATGGAGGTTTTCCGTATTTAATCCTCCTTTCCCATTCATTCGATTTCTCCTTAATCGGTGCAGTACGTCCCCAGGTCGGCCCACCTCGAATAAGAAAAATTTTTAAAAAAATTTCCATTAAAAACTATGCAATGCAGAGTATAACGTTTACTATAATCGAGAGAAAGCAATCTAAACTAGATATTTAAACGAACCCTTCAATTTGACCCGACGGCAGAAACATATATGTGCCAATGAAAACAAACCCTCCTACACATACTATTATCGGATTGAGGGATAATTTGGTGGAACTTATTTGGCAATTTTTTAGCCAATAAGATCAACATTAGCCCTAGGAAAAGTTGGAGAGTAAAGCTAGGTGTAATACTTGCCCAGATTTAACACCTTTGCTGCCCATAAGGCTGCAAAATAGGCAACCACTATTTGTCGCCTTATAATAGCTTGCCAGATGGAAGTGCTTTAGTGACCAGAATAAATGTTAATACAAACAAGATCATATATCATATGCCCGCATTCATAAGAGCTCAAGGTTGCTGCACTAAAATATCTTTGCAACGCAAACGTATTTAAGGGCAGCTAAACACTGAAGTGTGGATGGGCAGACGGTAAAGCTAATGAACCACCTGTATGTAAAGAACGAAATAAGATTAACCTTGAGGAAAACCGCGAGCATGTTAAAAGCAAGCTTTTAGCATGTTCGGCTAAAACGGAGTAGAATAAAGTGGTTTAAATAACGAAAATAAAGTGCTGCGCATAAAAGTTTGAAAGAAACAAATGAGCCTTACCGTAAACAAACTGTTCTTTGCATAAAACTACACTGACGCGCGAACAAAAGCTGCCGTAAATAGAGAGGGGGTATGGGCTCCAAAGGGGCAGATATAAACCGGATGTTGGCCGTTTATTAGCTAAGGTAATTAAAATAAATTTTATAACAGCCGAGGAAGATGCCGTTCAAAGCAAAGTAAGCCTCACATGCAAAATATGATAGCCTATGAGTTATCAGATAAAATAAACTTCAAGTTGTTGTCGCTTCATTTGTAAAAAACTAGGCGTGATAGGTTAGCCCATATTATGAAATGAAAGCATTTGCAACTTGAGCTTAAGGTTAAAGCAAAATTATTGAAACAGGGGTTAGAGTACACGTTAAGAATATCGGGGAAGGTAGCGAAGCCAAGAGCCACAATAAAATAAACCTATTTTTCATCAAAGTATCTAACCACCCAATTCTGGGATCTGGAACCCCCCACACCAGGGAGCCTCGAGAATCTGCCGGACAGAGGGTCGAAAGGATGCAGTGGGGTTGAGTATCGAGATTATTATATCTGCAGCTAATGCGGAGGGTAAAAAGGCAGACAGTACAGTTGGATTATCCAAATAGGCCTGAAAATTGCGGTTGGCGTGAGAAGCGATGTCCCAGGGGAAAGAACGGGAAACCATACAGATGTATATTATTCCCAAAGACCAGACATCGGCACGAGAGGGATCATAATGAGAATCCAACAATACTTCGGGAGCAACGTAGGGATCGGAACCGCAGATACCCGTGGAAAGCCTCTCCGTGTTGTCAGGGTTGCGGAAGTAAGTTGCAAAGCCAAAGTCGATTATTTTGAGGCGCATATTTTGATCGAGGCATAGGTTGTCGATCTTCAAATCACGGTGGGCAATCCCCAAAGTATGAAGATAATTGACACCGCTGAGGAGCTGCTGAAAGTATTTGTTGAGGACCGACAAAGGCCTCAGATCGGCCTGGATCCACTCAAAAAAATCGTGAGGGCAATACTCGGTCACCAAATAAGGCCTCTCAGACTCGATAACGGATTCAATGTATTCAACGATATTGAATGCTTAAGCTGGGCCAAGATCTGAAGCTCACTGAGAATCGCTCTTCTCTGGGCAACCTCAAGTTTTAGGTTTGAATGTTTGCGATACCTGAACGCCTTGAGGGCGAGAAAGGCACCATCCGCGCGTCGCTTCACCATTTGAACAACACCGCCAGCGCCAGACCCTAAAGTCTGACAACAAAGCTCATAAGTTTCCTCGAGGTAACCCGTAGACTTCATCATCGTGACAGGATCGGGATGAGGACACTTGAGAGGCCAGGTTTCAGTGACGTAATGAGTAATACTGTGCATACGCGTAACCCTACGGAAACGTAGTGTCTCAGCATGGCCGCTACCGTGGTCTTTTGATGGTCTATGGATAGGTAAATTTTCTGCCGCTTCGCCAGAAGGGTAAACATGGTCAGAATGAACTTTCATATGCGAAGACAGGATACACGGCATCCTAGCTTCCCATAAGATCAGTAAGTAAACTGAATTAATAAATGGTCAATTTCAAGTGCAACAAATTACCAAATCAGATAGCTAGGCTTATAAGATTAAGGGGTGCTCACCTGGCTTAAAGTTGAGGTTATCCATCTGGATTCAATGCGATCCATAAAGGACCAAATGGACAAGTACCCTCAAAGGCTTTAGTGATCGATCTATACCCACTCGGTTTGAATTTTTGAGAACTTTAAAAGAGTATTTTAAATCCTTACTCATTTTTTCTAACTGGTCTTATTCTACTTGCGCTATTACCCGTACTCAATTCTTTGATGAGATTTCATGAGATTTGTTCCAGCCCACTATTCCAAATATAATAAAAGCAAGTGTGTTTGTAGTGCCCAGCCAAAACTATAACATGTAGAGGTTTAAAAATTTGGCTATAGGTAGATGGGAGGGGGTCCGTGTGCATCTCTAAGCCGGATTTTTTTTCACAATAAAATAAAAAGTTTTATATGTAAGAAGTGAAAACCTTCTATATATATATATATATATATATATATATATATATGAATGTTTGTTTCTTTGTCCCGTATGCATTACTATACTATTTATCAAATTGTGATGAAACTTTGGTGAGTTGTGTGCATGCCCGCAAAGGTTTCTGAATTTTAAAAATTATTATTTTCATAGTAAAATAAAAAGTTTTATATGCAAGAAGTGAAACCTCTATATGTTCTCGATGGTATTCGCTATGTTGTTATGGCTGAGCAGTTTGGTATTCGGTTGATTCGATAGTTTAAATGGTTTTGTCGAGTGGTTGGCGGTTTAGGGTTGATTAAGCTTGACGGTTTTAATAAAGTTAGTGATTGGTTGATTCGATAGGTTAATTGGTTTTGGTAAGTGGTTGGTGATTTTGGTTGTTTCGATACATTTAGTTTTGGTTTACGAAGCGGTTGATTAGTTGATTTGATATCTAATGGTTTTGCTAAGCGGTTTAGTGGTTTAGTTAATTCAATAAGTTTAATTGGGTATGGCTGAGTGGTTAGTGATTTTATATTGATTCAATATAATTTGATTTTTTTATTTTATTTTATCGATAACCGTCTACAAATATAAAACTGAATTGATTAGGATCATTGGGTAAACTTTAAACCCACAAAAAATCTGTTAAACTGGGTGTAAACGAGAATTAGCCTAAAAACTACAGATATCTTTCTGTCTATTTGCTTATATAGGATATACTAGGTGACCCATGCGAATACTTCGCATCACTTCTGGTAATAGGATTCCTTATACGACTATCCTATGGATAGTACTTAATCAATAAAAATAGATTATTGTAAAAAACGAATGATGCAAACTGGTATTAACATAACAAAAATAAAATACAATTTTTTTTATTCGAGGTGGGCCGACCTGGGGACGATACCGCACCGATTAAGGGAAATCGAATGTATGGGAAAGGAGGATAAAACCCGGAAAACCTCCATGCGCGGCGTATGATAGGCCAGGAACTCCATGGACCGCCTTTGCTATTCGCTATCTCGGTTTGGGGCATTGGCGCACAAACCAACACAATCAAAATCGTCCCCTACCCAAAGTCCATTACCGGGATCGAACTTGGGAGGCAGTGGTAGAGGGTCCATACTCTACCACTGGGGTATCCTCCCTTATAAAATATAATTTTTAAATAAAAAAACTAATTTTGAAGTTGTGAAAATATATTAATAAAAAAGTAGTAAATATACAAATAGTGTGATATATATTTTCAAAATAATTTTCTTCTAATTCAAATGAAAATATTTTTCACATTATTTGTAAAAATTATTCGAGGTGGGTCGACCTTGGGACAAATATACCACACCGAGAATGTTTTCTAGCTAGTACAGGTTTCGAACTCAAAACCTGCACTAGGGGTGGAAGCAGTTTTACCCGCTTGACTAACCACCCTTCTTTTATATTTGTATATTTACTAAGTTTTTAACAAAAAACTTACTATTTTTATAAGAAAATTTACTTTTTTTTCAGAAATTATGACAACAAACGCTTGCTACCTCAATGTTATTGAGGTTAGAATAGTGCTCCACTGCTTTTGCAAATGTTGTATTACTTACTTGTTTTAATTTGATTGACACGTTGTTTATACATTTATACGTTGTTTGTACGTTATTTATACATTTATTCTATTCTATTCAGAGACTTCGGCACCACTATGACACTTTAGACATGTAATTTTTAAATGAAATTTTTAAAATATAAGTTTTAAAATATGATTTTTTAATGAAAACATTAATTTTAAGATATTTATTTAATTTTTGTCATTAGAGGGAAAAATAATCTTCAAAATGGCGTATCAAATATTAATTTTGATACAGTTTTAGGGAGATATTTCAGGGAGGATACCCCAGTGGTAGAGTATGGACCCTCTACCACTGTCTCCCGAGTTCGATCCCAGTAGATGAATGTTGTAGGGGATAATTATGACTGTGTTGGCATTGTGCACCAATGCCCCAAACTGAGAGCAAATATCAAGGCAGTCCATGGAATTTCTAACCTAATATAGACCGCACGTGGAGGTTTTCTAGGCTATATCCTCCTTTCCCACTCATTTGAATCCCCTTAATCGGTGCGGTGTCATCCCCAGGTCAGCCCACCTCCAATAAAATTTAAAATTCATAGGTTTTTATAGCGATTGGTAGTTTTTGGCTGTTTTGTAAGTTCAACAATTGGTCTTTGCTAAGTGGTGGTTCATTTTTTGGCTGATTCGATGGTCTCAATAGTTTCAGGTAAGTGATTGTTGGTTTAGTTAATTTGGCAGGCTTAATTAATTTTGGCTAAGTGGTTAGATGTTGGAATATTTGATAGGTTTAATGGTTTCTGAACTTATTGATGGCTGCCTACTAATACAAAAACAAATAATTTAGAATCATCTGGTAAGTTATCAACTGGGTTTAGTTGTGCACACCTGTAACCACACTCTTACAAACATCACTTTTATTTAAAAGTGACTAGTCCAAGTATAGAGAGAATATATCTGCCTGCCAGTGAGTACTGCAACTATAGAGCAGTGCACCACAGCCAACCACCCAGCGTAAGGAAGTCAATCTGCCCATCTGTGTGAAGCACAGAAATGGATAGCTTGCTTGCACCAATATAAATTGATAATGAAGTATGCCAAGATGGACATACTATCTGACGGACTTCCTGCTGGCCTAGGCCCCCGTACAACTAATAAAGGGAAGGCCTTAGCAATCCATGCATATCAAATAATAATTTGGCAGCATAAATATCAATGAAATATGTGAGCATGATGAAGGGTCACAAAAAAACCCTTGCAATAAGTGCGGATAGTGGGACTGACTCCCCAGGATTGGAGTTTGCTGACAACCAGATGACAGGAGTTACCCTCGGGGGTGAGGAGCAATACTGAGAACAGCAGTGTTGGGGATATTCCCCACCAAGCCTCAATCATTAGAAGGGATTGGGGCCTTGCAGGGTAAAGCATTTTTTTTGGAAAAACCAAAAAATCTGGATGAAGTATTGGTTGGATCTGAAACTGACTCAGATTTGATCAATGAAAATCAGCCACCCAAACCAACAGAGCAATGACAAAAAAGGTTTTCTGTTGATATGGAGAAACTTACCAAATATACTCAGAGTATTTGCTTGAAGGAGAAGTTGGGCACCAGTTCTGACAATGCCCAGTCAGGGGGAGAATGGTCCCCAACCAAAATCAATCTGAAAACCTGAGCAAATCATTGGGCATGATCCCCAATGTACCATCGGATGCAATCCCCAAAAAATTCAAGTTGACAGTGGGGGATAGCTCAACCAAGAATCAATGGCCAAATCTGAATGGGCCATTGGGAACAATACCCAACAATTTTAAATCAATGGAGGGAGCTAGAATAGCACATAATCAATTGCCAAACTAGTATGAATCATTGGGGATCAACCCCAATGGGGGTGAAGCTATATTGGGGACCAAATCTAAGGGATTGGACACTTGAGAAAAGTCAGCAAAAAAAAAAAAACTAAAAGTGCTACTGGAAGGGGCCAAAACCCTGACAGCAGTCAAGTCAGCAACCAGGGCCCCAGTGAAATATACCCCAGTTCAGACAATAAATGTTAGCATGTTTATGGTGTGTCCGCCCATGAAATCAAACAATGAGAGGCCTTCCAGTTTCTGTACTCAATGGCAACTCAATGGGTCTCCAAAAATATCAAACTGGCCATCATAGCTACTTGGCATGACCACAAGTTTTCCACCAGAGTGGCCAAATGCTGGCTTGATACCCAAATCTCAATTGACATGGTGGCATTCTTCAAGGCATCATGGGTTCAGACTGAAGATTCCCTGGAATGGATGAAAATCTCCATGGAGAACAAGGTGATTGAGACTGCAATTTGTGAAGATTTAAAGCCTGCGGATGCAAAGGCCTGGATGGATGGTGGCATTGACCTTTTAAATGCAATGGAGTATAACAAGGCCAGTATTATAGCGCGATCTACTCAAGCCATTGGGATCTCAGGCCTCAACCCAACAGAATTAGCTGAGTATGCAAAACAATTCCCAAACATCTTAACTGCCCTCAAATGGGCCCAACATACCATTCCAGTAGACATGACAATGGAATGGTATAATAATATATTCTCCCCAGAGGAGGCGCTACCATGGATCATGGCTGATTCAAGGCCACTAAGACCCTACACTGGTTGTACACCTGAATCCCACCAGCCACTGCATCAGACCTGATGAAAGTGGGCTGGATGAAGGAAAAAGTGGTGGAGTGGGGACCCTTCTGGGATTGGTCATAGGAAGAGGCCATTAACTGGTCTGCCAATGGATTCACACTGATGGAAATGAAATATTGGTTCTGAGTGGGAACCAGTATGGACCTAGTGCACAAACGGGTGGATCTGGGGGTGACAAAACTAATTCACAAATTCCCTTAGAGGCCAATCCTTCCCTATCAAAAAGTGGAAAATATGGCACAATGTCACAGCAATTGCCAAAGCTGCAGACTGGGATGCAGCGGGATTCACCATAGAGTCAGCCCAACTGTGGATGGAGCACAAGATCTCCCCACAAGCAGCAATGGCGATGAAAGGGGTCATGACCCCAGACCTGGGCCAAGAATGGCTCAAAGCGGGGATCCACATTGAAACCATTTGGGATTGGAAGCAATCCTTCCCAGAACTGACACTAGCTGTCCCATACGCCGCTGAAGGTTTCACCCCCTCTGAAGCGTTCCAATGGAGTGAGGCAGGAGTTCTGGCAGCCATGGCACAAATATTTACAGATGAGGGCTGGAATAGTGTCACGGTAAGGGACTGGTGCCAGCATAGTTTGGTTACTCTGGAGGTCCTTCAAAAATACCCACATCCAGTGTGTAGCCTGGAATCTGCCCTCAGGTGGTACCAACTGGGTTTCTCACTGATGGATGCCCTTGAGTGGCAAACCCTTGAGATCGGAGCACAAATGGCTAAAAGCATCAGTTGCTGGGGTATCAGCACTCATCAAATTGAAGCGTTTCTCAATTGGGAATTCAGCTTTGATAAATTGGTAAGCTGGATTTTGAAGGGGAAGGCCCCCACCAATGTGCCCAAACTAAGCACAAAAACCAAGTCCTACAGCGTGGTGGCAGCACATACTGACAACAACACCTGAAATGGAGCAAGAAGCCACATCAAATATATCTGCCATAGATCAGTGGAGGCTTTACAGACTGCTAAGCACCAAAATCTTACCCAAAGGATGCCATCCAAATCCACCTGCAGCTAGTGGAGGAGGAGGAGTGGTCTGAACTGATAATGTCGATTTATCAGGAGCTCAATGAGGTCCTAACAGGAGGGGACTTCAACCATCACTGGGTACCCAAATGAGGGTATATCAATATAGTGATCCCAGGAATTTGGGCCACAAGAAACTCCTCAAGATCAGGATCAAATACAAGGGAATTTATCTGCAAATGGAGCTGACTAGATATGTCAGCACAAACTGCAAGGTGGGTAATCTTCCAGAACCTCCCAACAATCACAAAAGGGAGTGGGTGCATGAAGCGATCTGGACCGGATTATTGTACTATAGGGAAGTATGAGAATTTTGGCTAGCAAGCAGTAATTCCCTTGCAAAGTGCCTCCACCCCTGGACAGTGGAAGCGCTCTATAAACTGGCGCCCTGGATGAAGCCAAACAAAATAGCCCTGCCCCAAGTCATACACCTGCCCAGCCTAAACAGGGTAGTGTATGTCAAACAAGAAGATGCCAAACAAGTGTGCCAGTTCTGTTACCAGACTGGCCACACAATGGCTCAATGCCATCACCACAAAGGTCAAACAACTCAGGAGTATGAATATGACCCCATCAGTGGGGTCACCAAGGTCAGAACCAAGACTTTCCTCTGCCCAAAAGCCAGAGAATGGATCCCATGCAACCTAATGGAGGTTGCAGACATGAAACGATAACAACAAGAGTTGGACCTGGCACATAGGGAAGCATGGGAGCAAGAAGCGGCCAAGTGACCTAAAGCAGATGACAAGCCATTTATAAATACAAACCCCAAATTGTATGCAATAGACAAAGGAACTGGTCCCGACCAATGGAGCCAAACCCATCCCAAGTGGAATGGATGATTCACAAGGAGGAAAGATGGCAAAAGGTGAACCTGAAGAAATTTACCAAGAAGGAATGGATGCAGGATGCCAATAAATTGAAATCGAAGCCCAACAAGCCAAAAACAAATGCTAAATCAAATAGGAAATTGTTGGCAAAGCAACCCAAGGAGATTGGCAAAAAATCAGAAATGGAACAACTTTGGCAAAGTCAGCTGGACGATCACCAACTAAAAAATCAAGTGCAGCTGACAAATTGAATGAAGGGGTAAGAATCTGAATGACGGAGGAGGGGGAATCTGCCACTCCACCAGTAGGGGACAAGGGGCACCTGGAGCCAATTATAAAACCATCCTCATTATCCATCAATATGGAGATGGGGATGGTGACCAAATTCCCAGTGCACAGGATGCCTGGGAATATAATCCCAGTCCTGACCAACTTGCCCCAAAAGCTGAGTAATAACCCCCACCCACCCTCGATGCCATCTTCAGCCAACAAACAAATCTCAGTACATGACTCAATCCATAACCCAGATAACGCCAATCCTCATATGTTTGGGTCAGGCAGCCAGAGGAGGATTGCAACCACAAATGCTCAGGGGATGGCGAGCATACAAAAAAGAAGGAGAGAGATGCACCATTTAAAAACTAATAATAACATTGACTTAATTTTTATTTCATAAACACAAGCTGAAAACCAAAAGAAAATGGTGCCAAGCTCAAACCACAATGTGACAAACCACCCGTGGTCCCGCCAAATAGGCTACCAAGCCCTCTGGATGGATCATGTGGCGATTGTTGTAATGGATAAGAAAATAGACCTGGATTTTGTGGAGGAAACTCATGCCTGAAGGATCTTGATAGCAACAGCTACAAACAGGGAAATTGGCAAGAGCATACAAGCGGTGGCACTCTACACTCTGCCAAAGCTCCACAAAAACTGTATTTTTTGGGAATATTTATCAGAGTACCATCTGAAGCGACAACAGTAATAGCAATAGACCTGAATTGTTGGATGAGCGCGAGCTGGGATACGTTCCCAACTAGAGAACATCCCAACAGAAAGGCCGATGAGATGCTAAAATATCTAGTCAAATCAGGGATGTGCCTAACGATTGACAAAGAGGAAGATGACCAGGCCAACTTAATGCAACAGTCATACAACTCCTCCAGATTCCCACAGTCTGGATCACGCTTAGATTACATTCTAGTGTCATCAGATCTTAAGCCAATGACGTCCAACAGCAAGGTCAGCATAAACTCTGAAAGTGACCACATGGTTGTCCACATGGATATCAATCTTGACAAACCCCCAAGGAATCGCAAATGGCAGTTAGCACCAGCTATACTGAGGGATGGGGAATGATGCCAAAAGATCAACGCTGGACTGGATTGACTGGTTGCATATCTGGATAGCTGCCCGGAGATAGACCCTCTGGAATGATGGACTCAGATCAAAGCAAAGATGAAGCACAATAGCATGAAGTTCAAAAATGTGACCACCTACAAGTGAACTGCCGCCACAAAAAAGATGAAGTCTAAATTAGAGGTATTGAAGCTCAACTGGCGGGACAGTGAAGATTGATGGAGCAAATACTGAACACCACACAAAAAGTATCAGGCCTTAATGATGAAGCAAGACTTGGAGTGATGGACCAATTCAATGTACCAATATCAGAGCCTAGTGGGGACAATGATCAAAGAGGCCTGGTGCACCTCAAGGAAATTGAACTAAGGCTAGGATATGGGAAGTGGAGACAGAGGAAGGGGAAGTATCAACAGACCTAGAAACAATCAAGCGCAAGGTTGAACAATTATATGGCAAACTTTTCTGACAATGAGAAATGAGTGAATCGGTGACAAATGCCCTTATTGATTTGGCCAAGCCGGCACTGGGGAGCTGTATGCCAAAAGATGTTGCCAAATTATCTGCCAAAATCTCTGCTGATGAAGTTAAGCGGGCGCTAAAGGAGTTGCCAAGGGTGAAAGCACCAGGCTCTGGCAATATGTGTGCAGAAATATACAGCGCATTCCGTGACCACATCGTGCCAGAACTCAAATCCTTCTTTAAACACTGTTTTCAAAATGGCCAGAAAATTCCAGGGGACCAAGAGACTCAAATTGTACTCCTGTACAAAAAGGGACTTCGACGCCAACTTTGGAACTGGCGCCCAATTTCACTATCAAATGCCATTTATAAGCTGCTCATGCGCATACTATCTAATTGGCTGATGGCAATGGCACTGCGCACACTCCATAAGGCCTAGAATGGATTTGTCAAAGACCAGAGTATATGGGACAGCATTGGTGCAGTCCAAAGCCTACTCCAGGATGTGAGGGGAATCAAGCAGGGGTATCCTATGTTCCTCAACATGGAAAAGGTATATGACCAAGTTGTGAGGTCATTCATACATGAGGCGTTAAAGGCGGTTAGTATCCCTGACACTTTTCAATCATGGATAACAATGCTGTACTCGGGCCTGGTAACCAAGGTGAAAATACAGATGGTGTAACCAACAAAATTCTGATCAGGCAGGGTCTCCAACAAGGCGACCCTATGTCACCAATACTGTTTGATTTTGAAGCCAACATTTTTATGGTGGCAGCGGACGTGAAACTCTGGGGCCTAGTCCACCCAAATCAAATGCCACTGAAAATGCTGGCATCCACCAATGACACGGTAGTAGGCATAAGCTCACTGACCAACCTCCAGGGCACTGAGGAACTACTAGACCTATACCAGCTAGCTTCAAACGCAAAAGTCAACTTGGCAAAAACCTCAGTAATGAGGATTGTCAACCTAAATTTCAGCCCGCCAACCAACACAACGCCAATCATGAATTCCCAGACAATCTGACACCTCAGGATACTATTCAACTATAAGGGACCCGCGGTACTGGAAACCAAACAAGAGGTATAGTCAAGCTTATCAATCTGAATGTCATGCTGGAAGAACACCAGACTATGCCTTGAAGAGAAAGTACAGGCAATCAACATCTTAATCTTCTCAAAGTTGTGGTATGTCGCTCATGTGCTGCCAATGAGCCCAAACCTAGAGAAGAAAAACAGGACAATGCTCCAAAACTTCCTGTGGTTCAAGGTGAAGGCGGCGCCAATAGCGCTGGAAACCCTGTCAAAACTAAAGAACGAAGGAGGCATGGGTCTCCTGGACTTTGAATACTACGCTCAGAGAATATGGGGGAAGTCATTTCTTAAACTAACGCAGATGTACATGCATTTTTTAACCCTAGCATGGGGAGTGAACTGGGCAAGAGCCCAAGGTCTCCAAGAGCTGGTCTCTTCTCACTCAATATCTGAATGAATGGCACACCACCCGCGGATACCCTCTCAAAAGGGTACCCCACACTACTGGTGACTATGCAATCAGGCAGTGTGCCAGAGCGGATGGTCATTTGAGCAATCAGCCCAAGATGCCAAACAAATCCAAAGGGACGTTGAGGCCCATAATCCCGCAATGATTTCTGCAATGAGCTGGGAGAAATGTAACTGAATTGCTGACAAATAAACCACTAAGTCAATCTAAATAAGGTACAACTTGATGCTAATTGGTTATGGGTATCTGCTCCCAAAACCTGGGTGCAACCCACCCACTCAATCATGAATCCTAAACGACTGGGCTACCAAAGGCCACAACACCAACTACCCAATAAAGTTGATTTCAGGACTGAACTCCCATTTGGTAACAGCCAAACAGTGGTTGGTGACCTGGAGGATCCTAAACTGTGCATTCAAATCAGGCAAGAACAGCGGGCCAGATTAACTGCACAAGGAGTGCCCCATATGCACTGAACCAGAAACAGATATCACCCACTGATATTACAAATGCGCCATATTTAAAAATTCTGGTCCACAATGTGACACATCCTAGCGAGCAAACAATCACCAACAGAAAAACATCCATTGCAAGATCTAGTTTTCATGAAAACTTTGAGAATGGCTCCAATCCAACTATGAGCCTTCATCTACCATTATTGTGTATGGGTGATTCATTGTGCACTCATGGCCAAGAGTTTGAGCAATGAGCGCCCCCACCACAAAAGTTTGGTGTTGAAAACCATTTGGATTATCTCCAATAAGCTCCAACAGATCTCCAATTCTTGCATGTAATCCCCAGGTGTTATAAAGCTGCAAGTTTGGCTTTCTCCTGCCAGATCACTCATCATATGTGATGAGGCAACTAATCAACTAAGAATCAAATGGCCTGTAAGCCTGTCAATGCTAGAACTGTGGCTAGTGATGGCAATTGTCAATCATCAATAGTTGGAGGTGCTAGAACTCCAGCGGCCCAAACACCCAGTCTTTTACCCTCAGTCAAATTGCCTGTATTCCGCCCTTACCTCTTACTTTCCCTTAATATTTATTTTAAAATAAAGTATGGAGTTTTTACGAAAAAAACCTGTAACCACAAGCTAAGGTGGGGTGAAAAATACTGTACAGGTTCAAAACCTGCTACAGCTAGGATGAACATAATTTCCTCCATCCCTCTTACTATTGTCAATTAATGATATGGAGTTTAAAATAAAAAAAATCTTATAGTTATAAACATTGTAGCAAAGCATAGGTATACTAATAATTCAAATTAAAGTAATTTAAACCTAATTTAAATTAAGGCTATAACCTAAATTATAAGTTTGGTTTATACTAATTAATTTTATAATTTAAAATATCTGGTGATCATACTCTAGCAGTTTGAGATCAAAGTTAAAAAGCTCCATATCTTAAAAGACTTAATCAATATATATCAGGATGGTGACTTGTAGATCATTTCCAAAAAGAATAAAAGAAAGTAACTAGTTTATTTTATATTTGCTAGGATGTTATAGATTCTTACTCATTAGTTAAGAAGATTTTAATTTACTATTAGAGTTTTAAATATCATCAGGATAGTCAGATATATATGGGATTTATTTTATCTGACTAACTTATATTATATATAAATTTTTATACTTTTATTATATGCCTCTGATGAATTATCACCTACTAGCACCAAAATGAAAAGTTTATAAATAAAAAATTGATAAAAAGTATAATAGTTAGTATTTTATCTCAAATATATATTAAAGACATAAATTATAAAAAATTAATTTTTGACTGCTATATAGTAATTTTAAGAAAACTAAAAACTCTATATAGCATCAAGTATTTTATATTTACTTCTCTCCTATACAAAACCATATAATTTTAATTAGTCTCATATATAGTATCTCATAATTTTATTGCAGCTCTTATTATATACCTAATAAACCCTAACCAATATTAAAATTGTGAGTATAATTAAAGTTACTATAATTATAAAAGTGACCATATTTTAATATGTGGTACCAAAGTTTTACTATATCTGAATAACTACTATATTGGGAATCTAGATGTAGTTAATTAAGCTTTTTGTTACCAACACTTTTGGCAGATACAATTTGACCCAAACAATAGATTAGTAAATTTATACAAGTAGGATGAGCTTATTTAATAAAAATGGACAGAACTGGGCACACATGGTAAAGAGCAGTGGGTATACTATTGCACCACCCAAGAGTAAAAGATGTTCAGGTGGTGGGGTAGTGCAACCTGCATATAACAAGAAGTGCCAGATGGAGGTGCCTCTCAGTTTCATTGAGTTTATAACAAATAGAGTTTATATCTTGGCAATATGCACTCATGACCTTTGTCTTCTATTTAACTCAGTCTCAGACTGATTATTGGAGTAGATTCACCTGCACTTTAAAATAGGGCAAATGGCAGATGACTTTGATCTCACATGCAGTGTATATGGACACTCACTTAATCCATCATGTTTGAATTGACATTGGCTTTGAACTGAAGAAGATGTCAGTCATGCAGCTAAAGTTTGGGTGATAGTTGATCTCCCTGTGGGTCAGTGAGTTGTCCAAATGTGTGAACATGACATAATAAGCCTGACACTTTGTTTATCTTATTATTTAAACTTCC
The DNA here is from genome assembly GCA_022478985.1 of Massospora cicadina. NCBI lineage: Eukaryota > Fungi > Entomophthoromycota > Entomophthoromycetes > Entomophthorales > Entomophthoraceae > Massospora > Massospora cicadina. The sequence continues at coordinate 23,048 of JAKSZP010006692.1, forward strand.
TACTGTCAGACATCTTATGTTCTGAGCAAAGACCTGGTTTCTATTGTGGATATTCAGCAACCCATGACTGCATGCAAAATCCTCAAGGCACTGCTGTTTTGATAAGGTAGGTGAAAGAGCTAATGAAGGAAAGATGAGGGAAGTATTAATCAATTAACATGGACCCCATGCCAAAGGTTAAATCAATGATGGGCACTATTAAAAGTTAGGAGTTTATCCATTTGTCATGGTTGGAAAATGACATCATCCTTGGGACCAACGTTAGAGACAAATATTCTTGAAGGGAGGCCAAGAAGGTGAAGTTAGCAGGCCTCCCTGACCTCAAGCATACCATAAACCAACACTGTGTAAAGGCAAAATATGCCCAAGTTGGTCCTATGGAAACAAGCAAAGTTCAGCCCTGTATGAGAGTAGGGGCATTAAAATGAACTAGCTTTGTTATGGTGGAAAAAAGTTCATTTCAGTTTTTGGGTGAACGGGGGTTTGAAACCCATTTGGTTTTCACACTCTCCAGCTTGAGTTGGCCATTTTTACAATCAATCACCTGGGTTTGGTTAATTACCCAATTTAGCGTTTAGCCCAATGGAAGCGTGCACCTATTGGTGCACTTTGGCTTAGACCCGCTTCCCTTGATTGATTGTTTGCCCAAATTCCCTTAAAATTCCCATGTTGAGACCAATCTCTCCTGTTGATTAACTTCTCCTCATAAATAAAATCCCTCACTAAATACACCATTTTCCTATTATGATATCTTGGACGATCCTGTGCTGGACCTCTTTGTGGAGGTCTCAGCTATGTTAACCTTTTAGCTTTAAATATGATAAGGTCATCCCCCTGTTCACCATTGGTCCGTCCAGGTTCCCTTCAACCTGGGACGCCTATACTGTCTTAATACATGCACTGCGTCAGTTTTGGTTGGTTATTCACACAAACAATTGCCCTCCTCTGCTTGAGTTATTATTGCTCCAGCACCCTCTGCTGGGCTCTAGTAACTTTCATACTAGCAACTAGTTCCCTGGCGTTGGCCCAGTGCACCTGGAACCTCCACACTGGGAACAGGAGAGTTATAGACACTCTCCTTACATTAGTCAACCAACCACTTTATTCTATGTACATGAACTTTTTCTGTGTGGGATTTTCATAAAGTGTAAATGGTGTGCATTGGCTGTGGACTTTGGCTGTGGTCAGCTGCTTCAATGTTTCCTCCTTTTCCCAAAAGTTGGAGCATCTCAGTTTTATTTTTGGCTGCCTAAAACTGGAAAGTACCCACCCTTCTTGCTCATGCCTTGTGGATACAGATGCTTTGTGGTCAGAAGTCGTGATTCCCTGAATTTCCACCAAAATTTTCAAAATCAATATAAACAACCAGATTTTACTTTGGCAGAATGTTCAGACGATGTCAGCGGAATCCTTTCAGATGGGCCTGGGGGTGATGGCCTTGGAAAACGTCAGCCAGTCCGTTGCTTTTATGAAAATAGGGTCGTTCATGTCTAAAAACGCATTTTATAATGAAAACACCATATATACCTCTGAACCATATTTTATTTCTCATGTCTCAGATATGGAACCTACTCCTGTGTATCAAATCACCCCAGAAAATCCCCGTTTGACCTCTTTCATCATTTGCAGCACTCAGGAGGTTGAAAGGGAGCTGCGTTTACAGTATAATAATGTTTATGCCCCTGCTGAAGATATGGTGGGATATGTGGTCTCAGTAGTAAGAGTTGCCAAATATCCCTCTCCATTCTTTGATTCTAAAACATACCATAGTGACATGTTAATGCCAGAAAAAGAGTTTTTTTGGTGATGTACTGGCGTTTTCTGCTTTAAATAAAGACCATTCAGGGTATTTTCTACTGACTGCTACCCTTTCCTCCCCTTTTGGGAAATTCAGCACCACTATTCTGGTGAATACTGGAGCTTTTGAAAACTTTATGGTCCAAGGCCTAGCCGACTACCTTGAGTTGAGTTACTTACCAGGGTGGTCTGGTTAGAGGAGGGGCTTCCCAAGGTATTCCAACGCTGAATATTTGGGGTTTAGTGGACTACCAAGTTGGCAACTATCATCTGTCCAAACACTTTTAAGCTATCAAAAACCTCTTGTACCCCATTTATTGGGTGTAGAGTGGTGGCAAAAGTTTGATGTCAGAACTAACTTGAAAGAAAATACCCTCTCCCTCACATTAAAAAATGGTCACACATTGGTTTCTTTGTCTGAGGCTAACGTCCATGGTGATTTGCCCCACTGGCCCAACATTCAAGACCTCAGTATCACCACAATGATGAAACACTTTGTGGAGGTTCCCCTTACCTTCTTTTTTAGAGGGTTTGGAAACTTCCTTTGATGCAGCTTCAGCTAATGCACTATGTTGGGATTTTTGCCCATATTCCCAGCCTGCTAGATTACCTGGTATCGCTAGAGGAAAAATTCCCTAAGGCAAAGTGAAGTGAAAAACGGTTGACCTGAATTTTGGAGGAACTACATTTGGGGGATTTTAGGATATTTACCTGGTTGTATCCATCGGAGATTGATCCAAATGAATACCTAATATCTCATCGGGAGGAGTGGCTGATGAAATAGGGGCATCTGATAGTAATTAACTATCAGGTGTAATGATTGGGATCGGTCAGGTTTCATCACTGACTGATTGGGAATGTTTAATGAGTTGCGAGGCGAGTGATGCCACCTGCAACAAGCAAATCGATTGGTTAGTGAAGTGACCTGCCATGATGGGTAAAAAGCCCATTATCTAAGCAGGTTGCTAGCCGATTATGGATTATTCGCTTGGATTGAGAAGAAAGTGTTAAGGATACATTTCTGACTCTTTTCGTTTAAGGTCTTGAGGATGTCTAATGTCAGAATCCTAGTCATGATGGGGAAGACCATTGCTGCTGAGATGAGGAAGGGTGATTCAATGGCAACAGCTGCTGTTTCATCGAAGAGGTGTCAACTGAGGGTTAGACAGCCAAATCCCCTATAAATTCCCTTAGAATTCACTATAATAAGAAAAAAACAAAAACACTCACTGATTGACACACATTTATGGAGAAGAACTAATAAAGAACCTTATTAGTTTGACTGTAGATTCGGTAATAGTTAGACTATCAGCATCTAGCGTGAAGATTCCATATCAAGGATATTATTGCAGAAGGCAATAATTGGTAGACTCTCAGAGAAGAGTAGAGATCTGAGCGGGGATCTAGAGATGAAGGGAACCACAGATAAGGGATTGCTGCTGACTGTGTGTTGGGCTGAAGGAGACTGTCATCAGAGGATCTTAACAAAGATTGAGTGGACAGGATTATAGGGAATGAATCCCTAAGAGTGCGATATTCAGTATTATCAGAAATACCAGCTGAAGCGTTGGGCCTGAAGATAATTCTAACCTGACTACATATAATAGTCATAATACTATTATCAGATTATATATATTCTTACAACGCGAGGTGCACAAGGAAACCAAACCTGTGCAGTAGAAAGATTACTAGGGTTGACCTTCAATAATCAACTCCTAAGAGTAAAATTTTTACACACTACCCAATCATTCCAAGTTTAATTGTGAGTTAAAGCTCACTGTGGATCTGGTGCGTATATCTACTCCCATTTACCATTGACTTTTTGGGAGGAAGATGCTCTAGACGTGTGGGTGAAGAACCAATTATCCAAAGGCACGATTTTTCAGCGTACCTCCCAGGTTTGCTCCCCGCTTCTCTTTGTGGAGAAGGGTGATGAAACTTTATGCCCTTGTGTAGATTATGAGAATTAAACAATGTACTGTACCAGACCTCCATCCCATCCCTTTGGATTCACAGATTGTGCATTATGTGGAGAATGCTTAAGTCTTCTAAAAATGAATTGCCTCAATGCGTTCAATCAGATCCAGATAAAGAATGGACGGGAGTACTTACGCGCATTCCATACCAGAAAATGGATTTTACAGTTTCAGGTCATGCCCTTTGGGCTTAAAAATGCCTCAGATATATTTCAACGCCGCATTGATGCTACGTTGGGGGACTTGCTGGGGGTATGCGCGGTTGCCTACATGGATGATATCCTGGTGTTTTCCCCTGAGCATGAGTCACATGCAGTACACCTTTGGTAAGTGGTGGAGAGGTTAAGGGCAGCCCGCCTTATGCTAAAGATCAGTAAATGTGAATTCTTCAAGTCTCAAGTCACTTTTTGGGCAACGTTGTGTTTGACCAGGGCCATATGGTAACTCCAGACAAGGAGAAGGCTATTCGTGAGTGGCCCACCCCCACTTCATTCAAGAAATTGAGGAGTTTTTGGGGACGTGTACTTCCTCAAGAAGTTTACGCCCAATATTTCTGATGTGGCAGCGCCTTTGTATAAGGCTAGCAGTGCAAAAGTGCATCAGTGGTCCCCCATTTTAGAGAATGCTTTCCAAGCAGTTAAGTGTAACCTGTTGTCCACGTCCATCCTTCGCCATAGCGACCCTTCAAAAGGGTTCATTGTTCTACTGATGCCTCCAACTTTGCCATAGCAGATGCCTTATTACAAGTAGGTGAAGATGGAATAGAGCATCTGGTAAAATATTTTTCTAGTTAGATGTCTCTGCCTGAGTTGAATTACGTTGTTTATGACAAAGAGTTACTAGCAGTGGTGGAAGCGCTGACTTATTGGCGTCACCACTTGCCAGCTCCTCCCAATTTTTCCGTGTACATACAGATCAACATTCTTTGCTATACTACCGCACTCCTCATTTCCTAACCCCACAGCAGACCCGTTGGCATGAGACCCTTGACCAAATTTAATTTTCTTATGAGTTCACCAAGGGAAAGGAGAATGGGTTTGCAGATGCTTTGAGCCGCAACCCTGCTTTAGCTCCTGATCCAAAGAAGGTAGAGGTTCATAACACTCAGTTGATGATTCCGCCGGGTAAGATTGTATCTCAACTTCCCATTTCCATGGCCAGCATACCAGCGCTTGCACCTCTGGAAAATGCAGAGGTATACAGTATGTTCAGAAAGGTAGTCCTTTCTCAGCCATTATCAGCCTCGTATACTATGGTTCTTTCTAAGAGCGCTCTGAATCAGTAGGACATCACCAGAGGTTACCATGTAAATAATGAGATGGTGTGGTTTCAGGGCGCCTATGAGTCCTGATGGACCACTGAGCCTGGAAATTATTCGGGACTATCATGATGAGCTCACCGTTGGTCATCCTGGGAAAGCAAAGACCTTGGAGTTGATATGACGCACCTACAATTGGAAGGGCTTGCCTGATCAGGTGGGACGGTATTGTAAAGAGTGCCTGATCTGCAATCAAATGAAACCAAATCATCAACCTTTAGCGGGTTTGTTGGTACCAGTCCAAAAGGCTGAAGGACCCTGGACATCTCTATTGGTGAATTTCATTGTGGAATTACCTGTCTCTGATGGTAATGATGCCATCAATGTGGTGGTGGACCATTTTAAGAAGTTTGACCACTTTATTACTTGTAGAATGACATTAACTGCGGCTGAGATGGCTAGGATCTTTGTCACTCATGTGTTTGCGCTTCATGGGGTTCCCCAAGAAATTATCAGTGACTGAGGACCTCATTTTACCTCCGTTTTTTTGGGAAAAGTTGTTTATGTCTCTTCAGATTTGCCCTGCTGTTCAACTGCCTATCACTCCCAATCAGATGGGCAGACTAAACGAGTGAAACAGTGCTTGGAGCAGTTTATGCAGTGTTACACTGCCGCAGAAATTCAAATTGGGCTTCTCACTTTCCTATGGCCCAATTCAGTTACAACAACACTTTGCATTTGTCTACCAGTTGTTCCCCTTTTTTCGCCAACCATGGCTTTAACCCCACCTTTAACATGGAGACCAGCTGTGATTTTAAGGTTGAAGCGGTGGTGGACTTTGGTAATACTATCAAGAAAGTATACCAGGGGGTTTCCACGAGTTTGGAGGCAGCAATGTAAGTTTATAAAGAGAACGCTGATGGTAAATGACGAGTGGGTCCAGCGTACAAGGAAGGGGATCTAGTGATGCTTGATGCCCGTAACATCCCTATCAAGCATCCATGCAAAAAGCTGGGACCAAAGAGGATTGGACCTTACCGCGTTGTTATAAAGGTGGGCCATGCCTCATACCAGTTGGATCTTCACTCTTCATTTCAGATCTTCTCTGTCTTTCATGAGAGAAAATTGACAATGTTTGAGGGCCCCCACCTGAGACTCCTGAGGCTTATCTCGTGGATGAGGGCGCCAGAGTGGGAAGTGGATGAAATAGTAGCCTCCCGTCGTGTTAAAAGAAGGCTTGAGTACCTGGTATCCTGGAAGGGTTTTGATGCTGCAGAGAACAGTTAATTACCAGCACGTGACTGTGTGCATGCCAAAGACCTTATTGAAGCTTTCCATAAGCGTTTTCCCCATGCCTCTGGATCTCAACCAAAGAAAACAGTTGCTGCAATGAAGTTGGCCCCAGACCACAAGAACTTTTCCCTGGCGCAAACCCCTGGAGGGGGGCTGAGCCCCATCGGGAGGAGAGGGTAATGTCATGGTTAGAAATGAAATCATCATTGAGACCAATGTTAGAAACAAAGATGCTTGCAGGGAGGCCAAGAAGGTGAATTTAGAAGGCCTCCCTGACCTCAAGCATACCATAGACCAACGCTGGGTAAAGGCAAAATATGCCCAAGTTGGTCCTATGGAAGCAAGCGAAGTTCAGACTTGTATGAGAGTAGGGGCATTAAAACAAACTAGCTTTGTTATGATGGAAAAAAGTTTATTTCTGTTTTTTGGTGAGCGGGGGTTTGAGACCCATTTGGTTTTCACATTCTCCTGTTTGGTTCGGCATTTTTTAATCAATAATCTGGGTTTGGTTGATTAATCAGTATAGCGTTTTGCCCAATGGAAGAGTGCGCCTATTGGCATGCCTCAGCTTAGACCCACTTCCCTTGATTGATTGTTTGCCCAAATTCCCTTATATTTTCCATTTTGAGACCAATCTCCCCTGTTGGTCAAATTCTCTTATAAATAGAATCCCTCAATAAGTACACCATTTTCCTATTATGATATCTTGAACGATCCTGTGCGTGGACCTCTTCGTGGAGGTCTCACGATATGTTAACATTTTAGCTTTAAATATGATAAGGTTATCCCCTTGTGGACCGTTGGTCCGCCCAGGTTCCCTTCAACCTGGGACGCCTATACTGTCTTACTTTGTGCACTGCGTGGGTTTTGGTTGGTTATTCACACAAACAATTGCCATCCTCTGCTTGAGTTATTATTGCTCCAGAACCCTCTTCTGGGCTCTAGTAACTTTCATACTAGTAACAAGTTCCCTGGAGTTGGCCCAGTGCGCCGTGCACCTCCACGCTGGGAACAGGAGAGTTATAGACATTCTCCTTACACCATTGGCTTCTAGCTTCCTTGTGAGTGACAGTTGGTTTGTGAAGGGTTTGAGTTCTAACTATTTTAGATGAATGCGGGGCGTTTCTGAGGCCTCATAGTCTTAGGAATTTTTGTTTCTCAAGTTAACCTTCCATCCACCTGCTACTTGCCACATATTAGGAATTTTCTTAGCTCCTCTCCTCCTGACCATATCCATCAAGACCATCTTTGTTATTTCCAGGTACATGAGCACCCATGCTAGTACTAACTAGAGGCATTTCCATATCTTGCAGTCTTAGGTAATGGAGAAGCTTCCAGAGCCCCTTGAATGCCCACACCTGAGGCAGCAAGGATAATCATGACCTGGGATACTGCTATCATTGGACCCATCACACAGGAATGAGGTATTGCAATTGGCTTGATAGGATAATTTTAAGAGCTGGGATTTCAAACCTAAACAAGTGAAATAAATAAAAATGGATTTTAGAATTTGCTTTTAATCACAGGAAAAAATCAAAAGACCCAACTACCTTCACAATGAAGGTTGATGGCTCTTATACTGAGGGTAGGAGGATGCACAAGGTCATGGAGATCAGCTCTTGGGATCACAGTCACACTATTCCTGAGCAAGTTGTTTTGTAGATTGATTAACTAATTTCAAGATGCAATTAATCACTTTACTTCTGCCCAACTTAACTTATTAGTACTAAATGTGACGGATGGGTTCTATACACATAGCTACAAAACAATTTAAGATTAGTGGCTATGTGACAGTCTAAGAATTGGTAGTGCACTGGAGAAGAGATCCCCTATTATGATGGCTTTAGTTACTTTTTAAAGAGACACTGGATAATGGTAAGCATGATGCTGATGGTAAGTAGTAGGGTCTTTCTTATGGAGAAGGAGAACAAGGACATGATGGCTTTATTCAAATCTGAGGTGTAGTCTATTTTTGTTATATAATTAATTTAAAAACTTCTCAGTGAGCTTAAATAAAGATTGTAAGTAACGCATTAATTTATTTAATTCTATTAAAACGCTAGAAGACAGAGTTGGTATTTTAACACTCATAAGCATTTTTATAGGAGCAGTGGCTTGGCCTCCACCATAAACATTGTGGGGTTTAGGGCCTGTGCAGAAAGTTTTAAGGCTTCTGGAATATTATCAGCCTCTTCTGGAACCATTTCCAGATGATGAGTGATTTCTTGAGACATTTGATGAACTTTTTTACGGTCAAATTTTATAACATTAAATGTTTAAGAAATTTCATTTTAATTAATTAAAAATAATATTTGGTGCTTGGGGGTTCAGGTCTTTTCAAAACCACAATTCAAACACATAAATCCGCCAAATTTCAATATCCTGAGCCCTCTGGAGCCTCTGGAAGTAACTTGATATTTCTACCAAGGAATATCAAGGCATTATGGCAATTAAGCAACGCTTTGACTGTCACATCACCCCCTCAGAGAATAGTCCCCTTTGTGCCCAGAACTCTTTTACCTTCTGTAGGAAGTTGAAAAAGTTACTGGCCATCTTCCAGGGGGATTCTTTGATGGATTACACAAACCACTTAATTTATATACCATTGCTTGCCTCACAACGTCCTTGAGTCAATAATATTTTTAACTTTATATTAAATTTCTAAGAAGTTGTTAAATTTGATAAGTTCTGGCTTCTGTGACATGCGACCCTCAAATTTTCTGATTTTTTAACATGTACACCACTGATGTGCATGGGAACTTTCTGGAAACCTTTAATTTATAAGCTACCTCATTTACCAGTTATAAAACTCTGAAAGGACCTAAGGTGATTGGACCAAACTTCTTGCAATGGGTAGGGGCTGAGTAGTTTTTACCATTGATCATAGACCATGTCACTGGTCTGGTACATGGGACTTCCAATTGGCGAGTATCCATTTCACATTTTTAGGCATTCAACATCTTTTCAAGTTGAACCTCAGATTTCAAAAAATTTCTCTCATATCATCTACTAGTTTATTAGCATTAGGGTTGGCCCAATGGGGAATACTTTGATCATCATTGGATAAAAGCTGTGATTGGCATAAAATAGCAATATCCCCATTGATGAATGGGTTAAATTATTATATGTAGATTGAGTGAGCTTAAATTTAGTTGGATCAGAGTTCCTGTTGTGAAGTTAGGTAACTCTAGTGGTGCTATTCAAGATTTTCTTTACTCTTTTGGTTTGAACATCATCATACTAGGGATGGCACGCTGATGAGCAGCAAGTCTTGATCTTGAGATTTTTGAGAAAATGTCCCCAGAAGCAGGAGATGAACTGGGGCCTGTTAAAATTTGGAATGCCCACACCATCCAGCTTAATAGATTTTATTAGACTATCTGTCTGATCCGCTGGAGGTTGATTAATAAATAAATAACCTTGAGCGGGCGTTGGAGTTATCCCTGATGATAACTATTGTTTGGGTTATTTTTTGAGAATATTAATCTAATTTGCCAGATTTGGTTCTAACAGATAATTAAAGTTAAATTGGGGAAGTTTCCCAACAAAATCTGCGAGTAGTTTGATTATTAAACTAACTATTAATAATTTGACTACTTTATGCAGATAAATTGGGGTTTGTCACCAATTTGATAAGGGTGCTTTTTAAGTTGCCTAAGTGTTGACAACGCTTGTATTGGCAGTAATTTGCAGGTTATCCTTAAGTAATGCAATCTAGTATGTGGGTAAATGATCCCATTGCCTAAGCAGATTGCTAGCTTTATAAGGTTAATCCACTAGGGTTTGGTAAAGGTATTAGAGCTATTATTATATCCTATCCAAGATGGGACATAATTTAGTTGGCGGTGGATACTGACTAGGTGGACAAATGAGAAGATGCATTATTTATTATCAGTGCGACTTGTTAAAGGTAAAATTTACTGACAACAGATGATGTTTCCATTATGTGCTATTGGAATTTTGTGAGAAATTTTGATAAGCAGGTGCTACAAAGGCTATGAAATTATTAGTTCTGTGGCTCTAGAAAAGATCAACTCAATTGCAACGAAGTTATTAGTTTCGTTGCTATAGTTGATTCCAATTGAAAAATACAGAATCTTGTATGAAAAGAGACAAAAATCGTGGTACTTTATTAGTTAGAAATGAGGGATATTTATAGGGGTAGATTTAGTAGTTATGCATGAGGATTTTTGAGATGCACCTAAGGGAAAATCTTTCCTATTAGATGACCAATATTTCTGATTACTAATACCATACTTATGATGGCCAGATTTGATAATATTCTTATTTGATGAGACCAATTTTCTTATATGATTTTCTGCCTAATCAGATAGCTTAGCATCATCCTTCAGAGAAGGTTGATAAATCTGAAGGGTTGATCGTTGGTCTATCCTAGAATCAGATATCTCTGACGTAGATTTTACAATCTCATTAGACTGAGATATTGAATCTCAACCTTGAGTAACATCAGTCATCGTAGTTAAATCCCCAACAATGTCCCCCTCAAGATCTTATCCAGGGGGCACATACTTATGAATAAATCTACTATGTACAATATTGATAACAGTACCAGTATCAACATCTGCAATGGAGTATTCAATACCCAACAATAAATAATACGGTATGGGCCAGACCATAAGGTGTCAAGATTATGAATCCTTCCTCCCAGCCTATGGTAATAGAAGAGTACAAGATCCCCAACTTGATATTCTGGTAGCGTAGGTCTACTAGCGTTGATTCTTGTTCCCTCCTTTAAGGTGGTAGCAGCAAGGGAACTTGAAGCTAAAGCTTGTACTCAAATTATTTCATCAGCTAGTCTCCTCATAGCTAAATCAGTAGTTTGTGGGGTAACTTCTTCAAGTATAGATTGTATACTTGAGGAAAAATAGGATACTGACCATATAAAGCTTTAAAAGGAGACATTCCAATTATATGATGGTAGCTAACTCTATAGGCTAACATCACACTAGGTAAATAGAGATTCCATCTACTAGGGTCATTGGAAGCCATCTTTTGAAGAATGGCTACAAGGGTACCATTTGCTCGTTTGACTTCACCATTAATAAAAGGATTGTAAGGGGACATAAATGATTGATAGGTACCCATCAACTTAGTAAGCTCAGATACCACCTGAGAAATGAAGTTGGTCCCATTATCCAATAATAGGACTTTTGGGCTACCATGCCTGATGAAAACTTGCTTAAAAAGAAAGGACGCCTTAGCCTTAGAAGTGACCATGGAGACTGAGATAGCTTCAATCCATTTAGTAAAATAGTCAATAGCTAACAGAATATATCGATGTCCATAAGTGGCAGTAGGGTGAGGACCCACCACATTGATACTCATAGTATAGAAAGGTTTGGAAGGTCCCACAATTTTGTGTTGGAACATTAGATTTCCACCACGTTGTTGTTGGCATGTAAGACAAAACTCCAACACATCGTGTACAGATTCCAGCATGTTATCCCAGTAACAATGATTTTTCAACCAATGTAGGATCTTAGCGACAGCTTTATACCCTACAGTTTGGTGGGCCTTCATAATAGTATCAGTCCTCTCAGAAAGCTGAATAAAGGGCAACCACTTAAAGCCCAACTTTTTAAATGAACTTTCTTTAAACTGAGTAGCTTTGGTTAAGGATTGTAACTTTGATATAACATCCTTAGATTCCTGGTACCAGAGCTCAGGTCTACCAATCAAGTCATAGATGCGATCCTCCTCAGCAGAAAATAACATTAGGACAGGCAATCAAAAAAGTCCATCAGCGTTTTGATGAATAGCTCCAGTTCAATGTTGAATATTAAAGTCATAATTCTGGAGCTTTAAAGCCCATCTAGCTAAGCGCCCATCTGGATCCTTCATTTGTTGCAACCACTTCAGGGAAGCGTGATCCGTGACTATAGTGAAACGCTTGCCATAGAGGTAAGGGCGAAGATGCTTGATGGCGGATAAAACTGCAAGGCATTCTCTCTCAGTAACACTATAATTGCGTTTGGCCTTAGAAAAGGTTTTCTATAGTACGCTATGGGGTGATCAACCAGGTTAGTATCATGTTGATCCAGAATGGCTCCAATAGCAATATCACTGGCATCAGTAAATAGTATAAAAGGTTTGGAAAAGTCAGGATGGGCTAAGATTGGTGCACTCACTAAGGCTTGGCACAACAGATCAAAGCTTGCTGCTGTGATTCTTCCCATACAAAAGGGACTTCCTTGTGCAAAAGGTAAACTAAAGGCTCTGCAATCTCCGCAAATTGAGGGATGAATTGTTGGTAATAACTAACTATCCCTAAAAACACTTGGAAATCATGCAAGCTTTTAGGAACAGGCATGCCAAAAAGCTTGTGTCTTATTAGATAAGGGAAAAATTTCCTCGCAATTAACTTTATATCCTAAGAATTCCATCTCATTCTTAAAAAGGCACACTGGATGGTTTTAGCTTAAGCAAAGTGCGACGCATCCAACCAAAAACTTCTTTTAAATGATCCAAATGCTCACTAAAAGTGCGAGAAAACACAGTAACATCATCTAAATATACCAAAACACAAGAAAGTTTCAATTTTCAAACAAGCCATCCATGGCTCATTGGAAAGTAGCAAGGGCATTACAAAGCCCCTGTAGCATACATGTGGGCTCAAATAACCCATTACTAGAGATTAAAGCACATTTTTGACGATCTTCTGGAGCCAGGTCAATTTGCCAATAGCCACTCGTAAGGTCCATATCAGAGAAGTATTGTGACCCAGACAATAATCTCAATGAATCATCAATGCAAGGTAGAGAATAGGAATCCTTTGGGTAACAGCATTGAGCTGACGATAGTCCATATCCACTCTATGGCCCACATCTTTTTTTGAATGAGTAGTAAAGGAGAACCCATGGACTCCTAGAAGGTGTTAACAGCCCCGCATCAAGGAGTTGTTTAAATTCCACTGAGACCTGAGCCTCCTCAACTTTAGATTTGCTATATGGTTGAGCTCAAATAGGGGGAGTATCACAGGTTTTCATTTGATGCTGCACTCTTTCATTAGTCCAAAATCTCCAGAACCTTGAACAAATATATTCACATATTCTTCAATCAGAGCCTCAGCTTCATGCTGTTGTTCTGGAGTGAGAGGATCCCTAAATTTGACGTCAATTCTAGCAACGATAGGGGGATCCTCTAGCCCAAAAACATATATCTCCACATCCTGACACAGATAAATTTTTCACTCACAGGAGTAGGCTGCACATAGATGATGGGGTTTATTGCGATTCAATTGCATAGATCGAGAAGTGAGATTATCTAGTAGAACTAAAACAGTCTCATTGTGGGCAGGATCAAGGATACCAGGGAAGGGTAAAGCCTCCAAAGGAGAGAGATTTTGATTACTGAAGATCTATTATACATGACCAGAGGGTACAAATACTTGTACTCCTGTATCAATGATGACTTAAACTTTTGGGGAATGGTAATTGGAGAGTTAGAATTTAAAGGTATTCCCTCAGAGGCACAAGCTGACGAAAGTGAAAGTATAGTTCTTGGTACCAAGGTTTGGTATTCTAGTTGAGAGATAGATTTGGGGTATTCCAATAAGCAAACATGTCGTTTGAGTTTGCCTTTGCTATTGGGAACATCTTATAGAACTAAAGGTACCTGGTACCCAATTAAAGAAAGGTAATTGTCCTTAAGGCTGCTTATCACATTATAATCGATGAGAAACTTGGTTCCCAAGAGAAAGTCATAGAAGTTGTTATCCAACACTACTGAAGGGGCTGACACAACCAACTTTCCAAAGAGCATTGGAAGAGAGGAGTAAGCTCCTATAGACTTAGTGTAGGAAGGACCAGAAGTTCCATAGTCTTGGGAATGGTTTAAGTCCGGCGCCAATTTAATTTTTTTCATAAGCTAGGATGAGATTACATTGATGGGCGATCCCATATCAATAATAGCCAAAACTTTCACCTTATGCATGATGACTTCAACCTGGGTCACATCAGTGCCAAAGTTTAGGATTGAAAACACTGAGGGATTAATCAATTGAATTGACTTAGAAGAAGAATAAACAGAAGCGTAAGCAGAAATGGTATCAATGTTGGCTAATTCATCAGGGACATCAAGATCACCAGGAGCGGATATCACATAACAATCTGTAGAAGAGTTAAAAGATTTTGATGGAGGCACAGGAGGTAGGTCAGCACAGGGAGCCTCATGCCCTATGCTGACTCCTTTTTTTGACTCCTCCACTTGCTTTTTCCAACATTGAGATACCACGTGACCCATAAGCTCACAATAAGAGCATGGTTCCTTCTTCAGTTTAGACTTGTGCTTAGATGGCATTGCATGGATTTAAGAATGAGGGTTATTGGCGGAGGTTGGGTGTACCACACCATTAGGTCTCCATGATCGCTTCTTTGATGTTGATAATGGATCTAAAATTTCTTTTAAATAATTTCAAATGTAGAAGTAACTGAGTGCAAGAAGTGAATGCACTCATTACAGCTGATACGGCATCATCTACAGTAATCCAGTTGCAAGTGGCAAGAGTCTGATCCTCATGGTAGAATCTTTTAGTGAAATCTTGGATATACTCTCCTCATTTGATTTGAATACTAATAAAGGCTTGCTTTTGGTTAGAAAGGATTTGATCACTCCCAAATTCCTCAATAAGGGCGGTCTTCACTTGAGCCCATATAGTGCAAGCCTTCAGGTGAGGTACCATGATTTCCTATGCAAAACTGGATTAAGCAAGGGGTAATATGCAGGACCTTCTGTTGATCAGTTGCCCCATCCATTGCACGCTCATAGACAAAGAGAAACGAATGGATGCTACCTTCACCCAGCTGAAACTTATCCTTAAAAGTATTTTTTGAGGTAATGGGTTCATTGCTCAAAATATGTACACCTGATACCAAGACCGGCTCAGCTTTAGAGGGTTCTGATTTTGGGATATGAGCTTGAGAGGGAATTTAGGTCAACTTGTTGCTTTAGATGATTGAAGTCCTCTTGTAAATTATGAACCCATTGAGAAAGATGGTCATTCGCAGGTTGATGATTTAAGTTAGAAATTGCAGTGATCATCTCGGCCTGCTTTTTTCAAGTACTCTGCATCTAGCAGATAGCTATTCAATGGAAGCGTTTAGACTTGCAAACTGGGTTTCTTGTGTAGTTTGGTTAGCATCGCATAGACAATGAGCATTATCCACACCATACAATAAGTTAATTGATGATTAATTGGGGTCAATCAGGAGGCCTTCCAACGACAAGAAACACCCTTGAGCTATAGCTCAGATTTGGGTTTCTAACGCTTGTACTCTTGATACTAGTAGCATCAAAGGTTCAGAATTGGGCATTGGAAGCGAGGAACCAGGGGGACCAGGAGGTCCTGGGGGTCCTGGGGGTCCTTGAAACCAATCTTCCTGCTGGCCCCAGTGGGCCTTGTTGACCCACTGGACCAGGAGGACCACATATACCAGGAGGTCCTGGGGTAACTGAAGGGGAACTAGGTGGTCCCGGCGGTCCAGGAGGGCCAACAGGGCTGGGTCCACCTTTTCTGATAGCACCCACCATTTGAACAAGATGTTGGAATAGCCCGTCAAGCTCACCAATGAACTCCTCATGTTTGACCCGCAATTGTTCCAGTTGTCTTAAAACACATCCTCAAGGGAGGTGATATGGTGGTGAATAGGGTTAGTGACATCACTAACTTGCTGAGATACGTCTTGGCTGATGTAACCCAAAACTCCATTATTAATTCTCGATAACTGGTTATGTATATTGTTGATTTCTTTCTATTATCAATAATGGCTTCCCAATTATCCCATCTAAAGTTAGAAGCCGTTTCATAAACTGAGTATAGCTGAGAGTGAAATTGTTGTGCCAGAGTCAACTGGCACTAGATCTAGAGATGATGCAACCCCAAAATCTGTAGTACATGGTGAATAGCAGGATGTACATAATGTCGGAGGTACTCTTCATTTCTAGCTAAACCAACTTCAGTAAGCTGTAACACCACTCAGTTGTATAAGTTCATCATATTTAAAGCAACTTTAGATGCACGGTCTTGATTAGGATGAGTATCAGGCTGAATAGCCCCCCCTTACCAAGCCTTTGACCATTTCTCCAACATTTGTGGCTTGAATCTGATAATTATTTTGGTCAGGGCCCTTGATGGCCAAGTCCATAGAAGCTTGAAATTTCAGATTATTTGTATTAGTGGAAGGAATCTATTACCTGTTGGAGTGTACCCATCAGGTGATACTCATTAATTCCTCAGAAGAGGGGCTTTCTTCGCTAGACATATTCATGGTTGTGAAAGTATGTTTTCACCAGGTAGCCTCAGAAGAAGACCTGGCAGGGAGCAACAGTATTCGAATTTCATGTGAAATTACAATAAGCAGGTGCTACAAAGGCTACAAAATTATTAGTTCCGTGGCTCTAGCAAAGTTTGACTCAATTGCAATGAAGTTATTGGTTACGTTGCTATAGTTGATTCTAATTGAAAAAACAGAATCCTGTATGAAAAAAACCAAAATCGTGGTACTTTATTAGTTAGAAATGATGGATATTTATAGTGGTAGATTTAGTAGTTATGCATGAGTATTTTTGAGATGCAAAGGGAAGATCTTTCCTATTAGATAACAAATATTGCTGCTTATTAATACCATACTTATGATGGCCAGATTTGATAATATTCTTATTTGATGAGACCAATTTTCTTATATGATTTTCTGCCTCATCAGACAGCTTAGCATCATCCTTCAGAGAAGGTTGATAACTCTGAAGGGTTGATCGTTGGTCTATCCTAGAATCAGATATCTCTGACGTAGATCTTACAATCTCATTAGACTGAGATATTGAATCTCAATCTTGAGTAACTTTGGGCATCGTAGTTGAATCCCATAACATGTGTCAATGAAAGAGTTAGGTAAAAAATTCCCTACCATTTATACCACTTGTTTACTTTTAATAAGTACAATATATTTCACTTTTAAAAAACTTAGATATTTATAAAAAGTTATGCACTTGGGATTAGAGCGGAGAGATAGTTTTCCCTTGTTCAATTAGTTAGCTATTACTCTTGTAGAATTATATGGATTGTTCCCTTTTCAATAATTTGCCTTCCAGTTTCCAGAAGGAAGAGCGTCAATACCTGTATAGCAGTGAAGATTTAAAATAATTGGGTGTGAAGAACTCAACTAGGATATTGTCTTCATACAAAATATCACTGTATTCATAAATCTTTTAAACAGTAACTTAAGCATGCCTCAAACCTGTGCAGTGAACACAAAAAAGTTTACAGACCCTATGTCAGAGATAATCTTTTTTGAGATCCCATTTCTAGAGAACACTTCTTTAAAATTTTTTTAGACATTTCCTTCCCTTTTTTATTGGTCATACAATGGACGAAATACAGTTACTTGGTTAACCTTTACACCACAACCATGATGGCGTTGTATCCTTTATATTTTTGGAGGCTGATTATGAAGTACACACTTAAGGATGAGCTTGGTAGCTTGGCAATTTGCAGAAGCTTGTATTTTAAGCCAGTTTTCTCCTAGAGTGCTTTGACCAGGTTCAGGTGAGACATCATGTGAATTTGCCTCTTACAGTACTCATCTCCCAATCATTAATCTCTCAATAGCAGCCTTAAATTTCTAACCCCAGGTGGGCCATGGTAGTAGTGTTATAGGAGTCAAGCTCCTCCTTGGAAAAGACATCTGTATGACTTGGATTATTAGTTTGGGCAAAATGTTGTTATCCTAATTTTTACTCAATCTTAAAACCATGATGGGCTAGCTCAATGTTATAAGGGGCCTGTTGTTGGTTCATCTGCTTTAGCTCATGTAAATTATCACACCATATGATCTGTCTGAATATCATTGGGTTAAAAGCATAGAGAAGGTGGAGCTGCCATTTTTCCAGGTTAAATACAATAGTTAAGAGCTATTTATTGTAAACTGGATAATTCATCTCCACCGTGTGCATCTTCCTACTAAAGTAACCTACTGGATGGTTAGTTATATCATCCCCACCTGCAAGTGGACTGCCCTGATTGCAAAGTTTGAGGCTTCAGTCTCTACTATGTATGACTGGTCATGTCAGGATGCTCCAGGATGTGGGCGGTGAGAAGGAGCCTCTTGATGGCTTGGAACAAATGCTTCTCTTCTTCCACTTACTGGAATGGGACTTGACTAGTCAGTCTTATTGTAATGCAGCCATCTTATAATTTTTTAGCTACTTGATGTAGGAAGTTAACACAATTAAAAACTATTATTTCTGTTCTGTATTTAATGGTGGACCATCCTCCCACCACCTTCATCTTGTCTAGGCAAATGACGGTGCCATCCCTAAGTATGACGTTACTCAAATATGAAAATGAGTCTTCATAAAATTCATATTTTGAATGCTCCAAATGGAGGTCAGTTTATTAAGCACCTTGATCATCTTTGGTATATTCACCTGGTTCTCCTCCTTGGACTTTGAGAAAATGAGATGTTCAAGTATGCAACGCAGTATTTTTTGATGAGGTCCCCTAGCACGTGGTCAAAAAATGTTGAAAAAATGCAGGGGCAATCACTAGCCTAAAGACATTACTTGGCATTTTAGCACCCCTAGATGGTGTCATGGAATCTGCTGAATAAAGTAAAATCGGGCTTCCAATCTGGGTGTGTAACAACCCAGTGGAAAGCCCAGAATGCCAATGCATAGCAGTTCTGAGAAGTTGTAGGAGGGATCCCCTATTATTCTGATGAGGGAAATATAAGTTAATAAACATACCAAAGGCCCCATAACAAACCAAATGGATGCAATGAGGGCAATCACAGGTCTTTCTGGGGCATCCCCAAGAGTGGGAGAGGAAAGGAAGACGACCAATCCTCCTGGTTTTGCAGTTGTTGACCTTTGGCTTCATTTTCGCGGCCATTTTGGACTGGTTCATCATATAAAAAATTCTGAAAAGCATAGAAATTTTCAAAATGATGATTGACCTCATGAATAAAATTGAATCAAATCACTCTGACCATCGGGAGGCCTTGGGCCTCATCTTGTGTCCATTGGGAGGTCTCAGGTTGGATGGGGAGGTCAGGTGCATCACCAGTGTGGCAGATCGAATTTTTTAAGAGATTTGGGCCAGATTGGCCCTCAGCGGAATGGCCCATATGGTTCAACACTTGGTTCCCACCTTGCAGTTGTGTGAACAGCAGGTCCTCCCCTCCAAACGGGGAATTGCAATTAGCAGAGATGGCCTCACTCCACCCAAATTGCGCCAAACCACTAGCATATGGGTGAGGCAGATTAGGTTATATTCTCTGATTCTTTCACAAAGTGGGAGGTGGACCCAAATATGGTCTGCTGGGTGCCAAATGGTAAACAGGTCATTGTGAGGAGTTCAGTGGATTGGAGAACTCTTCCAAAGCAGGGGATTGATGTCGTAGGCTTGCAGTAAGTTCCTGGATCGCAATCATCATTTGATGGGCCACCAAATTTATGACTTGGAAGGCCCACTTGATGACCATCGGCCCTAGGATACAGATTGTTGCGTACTTTGCTGGGTCAAGTAGAAGAATAATGAAGAAAGCGGCGGAGCTCAGGGAATAGGTTTTGGAGGGAGTAGTTTTTTTAGTACTAGTGGTGCCCAACCCAAAAGGGGGAGCCGCCATGCATCTTTTTTGCAAATGGGCCAAACAAAGGGATTATCATAAATTAAAAAATTCTTAATATAGCCCCTAGGTTATCAGCCTAGGAGGCCATATCAGATGGCGAGGAGGCTTTGAGGAAACTTTTGTCCAGTGCCCGCTTTAGCTGGTGGACCATGGCAGACAGCATTGGGGTGGGAGCATCAGCGACATTGGGCATAAGGAGGTATAGTTGGGGGTTTTCTTCATTAATGAGGCCAGCGGTGTCCATCGCCTCAACATATTGAGCAAGTTAATGCTCAGCAAAAATGATGAGAGCTGGCACACAAGTAAATGACCTGATGCGCCGGCAGGTTTCAGGATAATTGGGGTCAAAAAGAGAAGTTTTTGTTGCATCAATGCAAGCGCGTCTCGGACTGAAAGCAAGCTCCTCAATTTTGTACTTCGCATCTTACTCAAAATCATGAGGAAAATTGGGGATATGAATACCCTTGACAAGGGGCTCCATTGCCCCATGGAGTTGCTGGTGGAGGAGGGTGTTGTCCAGGGCAGCTGCAGCCACAACTGTCATTTCATTAATATTTTTATAAATGGGAAACCTGTTTTTGGATGAAAACGGTGGGAATGCAATTTGGGAGGGTCAACAAAGAACTCCTCCAAAAAAAATCAGGTTTCACATGGCATGGTCGTTTGTCCTCATCAATACATTCAAGAGCCTTGAATGGATTGGATTTGGCCACCGCTAGGCCAGCCACAGGAATTGGGGCTGTGATTGGAGCTGATTGGCTATGTGCTGTCAACTATGGCAGCATAGCTGAAACTGGGCAAAGCCATCGACTCAGGATTCTGTAATCTGGTCAGATTTCAACATTTTTAAATTTTCATAATTTTGATTGGCCACCGCTTTGGAAGCAGCGCAAGAATTCCCTGACTTTGGGGGTGGGAAGATTGAGCCCCTATCAAAAAATTGGGGTGAGGCAGCCACTGGGACAGCACCTGAGCCCTGTGCAGCTGATGCAGCAGAAGCAGCAACAGTGAGGCACTTGCACTTTGAGTGGTCAAGCTCGAAGCACAAGGGGCAAATGGCGCAGCCATTTTTGATGTGCGCTCAGAATGGGTGATCAGGGGAGGATCTGATCATGGTGCAGGGGGATCGCAAGGTGAGAGTCATGATGAAATGGGTGGATTGTTGCAAAAGTGTGAGGCCCTACCAACCAATCCGCCCCATTGGGAACCACAAACTGCAACATGGGGTCTGCGCCATAAACGGACAAACCCTCCATGAGCTCATGACGGAGGCATTTAGGGGAAAGGAAAGAGGCAACCTGGTGAACTGAACCACCAAAGTGGCCTCATTCAGGAGCTGGGTGCGAACAGTGGGCAAAGGAATTTTTTTTAAAATTAATTGAACTTAGCTGCTGCTGTGCATTGGCTTCAGAGCAGAAGCCAAGGTCAAAGTACCCCTTAAAGGGGTGGAAGTCAATATAGCTGGCGGGCTTAAAAACTGCTTGGCCATCTCAATAATGGCCGCGCTTGCATATGGGAAGAGATTCCCATATTCAACCTGAAGGCTGAAACACAAATTGCTCCGTGGGAGCACCAAAGGGCTCCAGAGCACCGCCTGAGAGCTGGCAAGGTGGTGGGTCAAGTCCCAAGGGGGACATAACGCCAGGTAGTGTTAAGAGGGCTAGCAGAGACAGCCTGGGTGCACTTCAGCAGCGGCTGAAAGACTCCAGATGATGGCACACTACCACCCCAAGCTGGGGCAGCAGGCGTCAATTTCATTGATATTGGTAAGTTTTGGCTTGATCGAGCAGTTGCCTTTTGTGTTTTTATTAAATCTGAATTTGGCTTCAATTTGGGTATCAAAGCTAGATAATGATTGTCAACCTGTTAGAGGGAGTAGTTTTTTTTATTAAAATGTAAATTTGAAATGGACTGACAACTGCTCCTTACAGAGAAGTTGCCTTATATGTGAAGTGATGAAAAGGGGGCCATGGGTACTTTTTTCTGGGTCAGCAATAGCTGACATACTCATGGGTACTCAACCTGGGTTCAGGGCTTTGTCATCCAACTTATGCAAAGGTCACAAAAGCTCCAGCAATGTAAGCGTTGGATCCGCCATGGAGGGACCCTCACTGATCCAAACATAAGCAGATTAACTCAAATTGAAGGGGCGGCTGAATTGGGTTCCGCCAGGGTTTATTCCAATGAATTTTTTTAAAATTTTTTCAAAATTTCTAGAAAGTATATTTCTGACTTGAATTGGCTTTTCCAGACCCATAATTTCGGACTTCATGTTCTGGACTGGGTTTCCTGAATCTGGAGCTCTTTCCTGAGTTTTGGGGCTCATTTCTTCTTACCCAAGGATGTAAAGGATGGCGGGGTGTGGCTCAGAGGAAGGGGAAGCTGCTGTTGAAGGCTTCTGGTCTGTATTATCTCATCACAGACCTCTTTTATCCTTTCAATCAGAGCAGAAGCAGCCAAATATGGTACAATGGTGGGGTATTTTGGTGCCAATGCATTGACCCAACGTTCACCCACTACATGACCTAAGTCCCCCAGTTGAGTCAAGGGCTCCACAGGGGCTTAGGTCTCTTCTTCCTAAAAGGGAACTTTTTCCAATATAGCCCAAGAGGTTGGATCTATAGACTCACAGATGGCACATGAACGGTGAATATTGCTGGTGTTTTAGTGCTACCAGTATCTGGTGTTGCAACTCTGCCAGTTGCGCTCGCAGGTGCTAACACTGGAGATCACAATATAGTGGCTGACTTCAGGAGGCTATAGTCAGCTGAGAGGACAGGACTTCATAAGATGCAAAGATGGATGAGACTTTGCTCATTGAATCCAATTAAACTAAATAGTAATTAATCTAAGTTATATATCAAGAAAGTACTTAATTTAAAAAAAGTCAGTCTATTTATAGTACTATTGAAAAGTAAAAGTAAATTATGATTTATTGGGAATGGCGAAGAGTGATTAATTGTTCATTCTTGATTACCACATGGCTTGTCCTTCATCGCGTCTCACCTGGAAGGTCAGCTGATCTTCTTGAACTCCTGGTGTTAGTTTCATAGTATTAGTTAAATTTGTATTAGCCTTAAGTAGGAGCCCTTCTAATAGTCCGTGTAAAAGATCCAACTTGCTAGCTTCCAGAATGAATAGCTAATGAAGATATTGGGAGCTTTGGGCCACAGGTGAAGGAGTCATATGAATGTGGCCTGGAATTAGGTGAATTATTTAAAAATGATATTAAAATGAATATTAGCCAAATTTGGAGTAATTTAGAAAATACTCCAAATTAAAACCTAAATTGATGATGTAAGATCAAACCTTAGTTTAGGACTTATGGGACCATTTGAGTGGCATGAAGGTCAAGTTCTGCATAGCAGAATATATTAGACTTCTTTCATGACAAGACTTACACCTTGCATAGTGAAAATCCCAAGACCTGGTTGAAGGCATCACTGAGGTCTAGTTTTTAGAAGTCTTGCCTACCTGCAATCATTCGCAAAATCATTACCATCAGTGGAATGGAATACAGTTCAGGCTTCAGTAACGCATTAAATTTTCTGGTAATACACATATGATCTGAGTTATATTCTGAATTTTGCAACCAGAAGAATAGGGGAAACTACTGGAGACTTGGACAATATAATCATTGCTTTTTCCACCATATACTTTATGTATATGTTAAGTGTTTCCTTGGTTTGGGATTCATTGGGTACACAAGGTAGCACCACTTAAAGGATGTTGGTCTTGAATTTGAGGGCGAAAGAGTCAGTGGCGGAGTGATTCAGCAATAATAGGTGCCTTTAAGAACGGAACTTCTTGGAAATTTTTATTAACATATCTATGGGTTGAAAGGCATTAGTTTCAGACCCATTTTTGCCAATAGATAAGAGGTCAAACACAACTGTAGGCCCATACTTAGGGTTCAGCGTGACCTGAAGCTCCTCCACATTGAATTGCAGAGAGTACAAGTACCACACCACCTGCCCAAGATGATGGGGAGGGGCAGGTTCTTTATTGCGTTGAAAATTCCCAAATCTGGTGGTGACCCTGATGGAGTGGGACTTGGGACTAGATCTCTTAAGTTTACAAGGATTTGGTGGTGTCTGCAAAAATAAAGCCTACCTTCAGGTGGTCTCCAGTTTTAATTAGGTGTCTAACCATGCATTTAAGTAGTTCTTCTCCATCCCCATGTCTATTAGGGCCATAGATTTTTTTATCAGCGCCACTTTCCTCATTTTATGACAACTAAGCGTGATGGGCACAAACAAGTAAGGCAAAACATGACCTCTATTATAGCATTAAACTGGGAAGGAGTAGAGTGAAGATTGTATATGGGGGTCTTGACTCCTCCAGAGAGGGAGAGCAGGGTGTAATGGAGCGTGTTAATAGTAATAAGACTGTCCTGAAACTCAGGGTGAGTGGCCACCCAGAACAGCAGCCAGAATATCCTTGGTACAGCTATCAATATTGTGGGATGAAATAGTAGTAAGGTAGTCATGAGTACCAGACAGAAATTTACCAATTTGCAATCATAGTTGCTAATTGTTTAGCATACTGCTAAAATTCACAAATATAATTTGATCTTTTAAGAATATAACTTATTGGAACTAGAGGTGGAAAAGAAAAATAGAGTGACAGTGGAACCTGTTGGGGTCTGCTGCCTTATAAGCACAAAAATAGGTGTCAGAAATAATTACATTCACTGTCGCGAATAATTACATAATTTGATTATGGCATATTGACACTCTAAAATCTTTACAATTCCAGATCAATCCAACCTGGGCAGCTGACTTACGCTCAAATTTGCCACCAATTTTTCTCTCCTGATGTGACTACACTTGCCATATTGTCGACGCTTCATCCAGCAGGCAATTGGGTGCACCCATGACCAGGACACATATGGCTGGTCCCATTGACTAGGGAGGGTCACTCCACCCATACTTATTAGGGATGGGCTCATAATTTCCTGCAACAAAGAGAAATGGTTTAGTCTTTCAAGTCCAAAACTCACTTAATTGATTATTTTCACCAGATATAAATTTAGATTTATCAGAGGAACTAAACTTCCAGAGTTAATTTATTGAGGGTGAGAATCACTGCCAACTCTCATCTGGCAATGACCCCTGGCCACCGCCACCTCTTTTAAAACACACCCCAAATTTTCTGGACCAACTCATGGGTGGTTGGCATGGGGGGAACGATGCAATCTTCAAGGGATATACTGTTATAAAACCTCTCATCTATCATATGGGCTAATTTAACATTGGTGATTAGAGGTACATCTTCTGGCTTCCTCTCCTTCTTAGTACAAAATGGGGGTATCCTCCTGATTGCGCTGCAGGGGTTGCTCCCCAATACTTACAATACATACCCTTTTTGAGCTAGGGTGCACCCTCACTGGGATCTTGGGCCAGCGCAACATTTTTGTGCGCTGTTGGGAGCTTTATTGCTAAGATGGAGGCAAATTCATGGGGAATACAGGGAGCATCTGGGTGTGCAATGTAGAAGCCTGCATCAACTCGCGGCAATTTGCACAATTGCAGGCACCAACCCAGCTGTTCTTATATGAAGTAAATCCCTTCCTTTACAGAAAATACTGCACTGAGCAACGCAATCAACGTGATGTCAGAATAACCTCCACATACTCTCCAAATCCACTGAGTCTTTGAACACCACAGGTTCAGGATCAGTGGGTAGTGTGCCTTTACATAGTGACAACTGGAAAGCATGGTAGCCGGGGTGCTGTTTCCAATGAGTGGGGAGAGCTAACCAAAAGACCCCATTTACCAAATCTTCCTTGACCATGTGAGGGCCTGAGCGCTTGCTTAAAAACTTCCATTAGGGAACCTTCATATGCATGTGGCGCATATTGAGAATGACCAATAAACTACCTTTATCTCATGGGTTGGGAGGAGTTTGCTATCTGAAATCCGCTTATAATTATTATTGGCTTTAATTAGATGGTCCTGGACCAGGGATTTATCACTCCAGATTTGCTGCGCATGGCCCACTGCAGTAGAGACTTCCAGGTGAAGACACATACAAGGGAAAAATGAGGTATTCTTCCTAACGTGGCTGCATAAGGTGAAAACCAATAGACATAAGAGAGGCTATGTTATATGCAAATTGTGACAATGGAAGATCATCCACCCAAGTATTCTGTGTGGCGGTAGCATAACACTGAGGATACTGTTATTCTGTTTGACACACTCTATTTGCCCATAATATTGGGATAGTATGCGGTGGAATGGCACAGCTTGATCTTCATGATATCCAGGAGGGCCATCCAAAAATGCACCATAAACTGCAGCCCCTAATATCTCACGATTTCCTAAACTAACCCAAACATTGAAAAGACATGCTGCACAAAGAGCCAAGCTATTTCCTCGGAGGTGATAGCAGATCAACAGAACATACAAAGTAAAAACTTGGTAAAGCGGTCAACAAATACCATAATCGCATAAAACCCAATGAATCTGAGAAGCTCAACAATGAAGTTAATAGATACTGAGGTCCATGGACCCTCAGCATGCTGAAGGGGATGGAGCAGCCCATTCCTACCTGATCTATCTGGTTTTACCCATGCGCATGTTATGCAAATAATGATACACGCTGTATAACTTTGGAGATCCCTGACCAATTATACATCCACTTCACCAAGTCTAAACATCTTTTATCCCAGGTGACCCACCTCTGGAAAGTCATGATGAGCTTAAATCACCTCATTGAAGTTGGGGCAGAACCCAAACTCAGGATTTAAACAAAATTTGATCCCTCCACCAATAAATAATGAGTTTGCTTATGTGCTGGAAGCATATATGGTCAACCAGATCCAACCACTCCTTGCAGGAAATTTGACTCGCTAATACTAAAGAAACTAATGACACCTTTAGACCCCACTCTGTCACCAAAATCATTAAAGGAGTGATAAATAATCTGTCATGGATTGATGATGACATGATTGTGGGAACCAACTGTAAGGACAAAGCTGAACGTCAGGAGGCTAAAATGGTAAAGTTGGCAGGTCTCCCTGACCTTAAGCATACCCAGGACCAATTCTGGGTACAGGACAAATATGCCCAGGTTGGTCCTGGAAATGTGCGTGATGCTCATCCTGGTGTTACAATCAGGGCGTTAAAATGCACCAGCTACATTCAAAATTATAATGGTTCAATTCAGTTGCTCAGCGAACAGGGTTTCAAAACCCATTCAATTTTTTGAATTTTTAAATCAGGTCAGCATTGCCTTCAATCAATAACTTATGTTCGGTTGATCTTAAGCTATAGTACCGTGGCTGATGGAAGCATGCACTTATTGGTGCACTTTAGCATAGCGCCACTTCCACCAATTGATAATTCCCGCCAATTGTTTAAGTATGATTCCTTGAGAACAACCTTCCTTGTTGGTTGACTTTCTTAATAAAAAATTCCCTACTATCTACGTTTTTTTTAAATGGTGCCTAGGGCAAACCTGTGGGCAGACCTCCTCAAGTAGGTCTTCAACAACGTTGATCACTTTATTTCTACCCAAATATCTACTGAATTTAGTGCACCGCTGATCATCCCTGGTCCCCTCTAGACCAAGGCAACTAAGCCCTCCTGCACATATCCCCACTTGGCTATGGACTCCCCTTTGGGTAAAACCAAGTTTTGTGGTTTATTAGTTGTTTACTAATATATCCTGCATTGTACTACCTTGCTCTGGGCCCCCTCTATTCTGGCCTCTTCAGTGGTTCCCTGTTTTACATTCTGATAATGACTATATACCTAACAGTGTGGCGTGCATCCTGAACTACCTCTCTTGAAACAGGAGAATCTCACACACTCTCCTGACATTAGTTGACCAACCACTTTTACTTGCATGCACTAGAATTATCCATGTGGGACTTTTGCTAAGTGCGAATTGGGTGTGCCTGCCATTTGTCACAGCCTCAATGGGGCTCACCACCATTATCTCATTTAGCCAATGGTTGGGGAGTCTCAGCGTTATTCTCACTACCTCCAACTGGGAAGTGCCCACCCTTCTTGCTCATACCCGGTGGATTTGGACGCTTTGTGACCTGGGAGTTATGAAACCCCAACTTTCCACTGAAATTATTAAAAAAATATAAATAAAATAAATTCTTATTAGCACCATTTTTGGATGGTTCAGGAAGGATCATTGATAAAGGGCCTGGTGGTGATGACCTTGGATAACGATGCACAACCCTCCGCTGAAATGGGTATTGGGTGTTCATGTCATAAAACGCGGTTTAAAACGCTAATTCCTTATACAAAAACGAGCCAAATATCATCTCTTGTAGCTCTAATTTGGAACCCATTAAAGTATACCAGATCGCCCCAGAGAACCTGCGCTTGACTTCTGCCATGATTCACAGAACACAGGGGGTGGATAAGTAATTGCTTTTAAGATACAAAAAATGTTTATGAAATTGCTGAAGATATAGTGGGATATGTGACCTTAGTAGTAAGAGTGGCAAACTATCCCTCTCCATTCTATAATGCGGAAACATAAACTGAAGGCATGCTTATGACTGAAGAAACTTTTTTGTGTGTAGTGTTGGCGTTGTCTGCTATGAATAAAGACCATTATGGATATTTTTTGTTATTGATACCCATCCATCCTCTTTAGAGAAAATCAGCACAACCATTTTGATGGATACTGGAGCCTTTGAGAATTTTATAGACCAATACCTAGACGACTATCTTGAGTTGGGTTACTTGCCTGGTGGTATGGTTAGGGGAGGGTCTTATCAAGGTATTCCCACGCTGAAGGTTCTAGTGTTAGCGTATTAAGTTGGCAAGTATCATTTGGCGGACCATTTACAAGCAATCAAAAAACCTTCTGTACCCCATTATTTTGGGAGTAGAGTGGTGGCGAAAGTTTGATGTCAGAACCAACTGGAAAGGCAACACTTTATTCTTAACTTTGAATAATAGCCATATATTATTTGTCCCTTTGTCTGGGGCTAATTCTTAGGGAAATCTGCCTCACTTACCAATATACACACACTCAGTCTTGCTCCGTTGCTGAAGTCCTCTCTGGAGGTATCCTTACCTTCCTCTTTGGATGGGTTGGAATCTTCTTTTGATACGGATTTAGACAATGTACTACCAGATCATTCAGAGTTTGATTGCGAGTTCAAGCTCACCGTTGCTTTGGTGCATATCTCCTCCCCAATTTACCCATTGACAGTATGGGAGAAAGTGGCCTTAGATGTTTGGGTTAAGGAGTAGTTAGCCAAAGGCGCGATTTTTCAGCGAACCTTCCAAGTATGCTCCCCACTTCTCTTTGTGGAGATAGCATATGGTACTAAACTCCATTCTTAGATTATGGGAACCTAAACAATATCACTGTACCAGAGTTACAAACTATCCCATTGTACTCTCAGTTTTCTCGCTATGTGGAGAAGGCCTGAGTTTTCTCCAAACTGGATTACTTAAATGCGTTCAAATAGATCTGGATCAAGAAGGGCCAGGAGTGGCTCACCACATTTGAACCTGAAAAGGAATTTTCCAGTTTTGGGTTATGCCCTTTGGGCTTAAAAATGCACTTGCAATCTTCCAACGTCGAATAGATGAGGCCTTGGGGGACCTGCTGGGTGTGTGAGATGTCCTACATGGAGGATATTCTGGTGTTTTCCTCTGATCATGAGCCCCATACAGTACACCTTTGCAAGTAGTGGAGAGGTTAAAGGCAGCCAACCTTACGCTAAAAATCAGTAAGTGTGAATTCTTCAGGTCCCAGGTCACCTTCCTGAGCAACGTCATGTTTGACCAAGGTCATATGATAAATCCAGACAAGGAGAAGGCGATTTGTGAGTGACCCACCAACTTCAGTCAAAGAATTGAGGAGTTTTTTTGGGGGACATGTACATTTTTAAGAAATTCACACCAAATATTTCTGAGTTGGCGGCACCCCTATATAAGGCAAGTGGAGCTAAAGTTCTTTAGTGGTCCCCATTTTACAGGATGCCTTCCAAGTTGTAAATTGCACCCTGTTGTCACATCCGTCCTTTGCCTTGTAGATCCAGAAAAGGAGTTTATTGTGGCTACTGATGCCTCCAACTTTGGCATAGCGGCTGCCTTATTACAAGTAGGTGAATATGAAATAGAGCATCCAGCGGGATATTTTTCTTGGAGATGTCCCTTCTAGATTTAAACTACGCCGGTTCCAACAATGAGTTATTATCTGTGGTTGAGGCGCTTACCTTTTGGCGTCATCACTTGCATGGCACATCCCAACCATTCCACATGTGTACAGATCACCGTGTCTTATTGTACCACCACGCACCTCATGTTTTGACCCCATGGCAAACCTGTTGGCATGAGAACCTTTCCCAATTTGTGTTTTTCTATGAGTTTACAAGGCAAGGAGAATGGTTTGATGGACGCTTTGAACTGCAACCCTGTGCTAGCTCCAGATCTTAAGGAGGTAGAGATGCATAATACCCATTTGATGATTCCACTAGGTAATAATGCGTCTTAACTTCCCTCTCTTAGACCATGAGCCTGCGCTTGCTCCTCTGTAAAATGAAGAGAAATACGGTATGTTAAGAAAAGTACTCCTTTAACAGCCTTTGTCAGCTGAATAGACTATGGTCCTTGCCAAGAGAGCGGTGAATCATGAGGACATTACCACAAAATACCCCGTCAAGGATGAGATGGTGTAGTTTCAGGGGCGCTTATGGTTACCGCCAGACCACTTCGCCTGGAAATTATCAGGATCATCATGACGGAAACACCTTTGGTCATCCTGAGAAGGTGAAGACTCTGAAGCTAATTTGGTGCACTTACAATTGAAAGGAGTTATCCGTGCAGGTGGCCAGGTATTGTAAAGAGTGCCTAGTCTGCAACCAAATGAAACCAAATCGCCAAATATTAGTGAGGTTTTTGGTACCAGCTAAAAAGGCTGAAGGGCCTTAGACTTCTTTATTGGCGGATTTTATTGTGGAATTACCTGTATCTGATGGCTACAATGCCATCATGGTAGTGGTGGACCGTTTTACAAAGTTTGACCACTTTATTCCCTGCAGAACCACAGTAACCACGGCTGAGATAGCTAGGCTCTTTGTCTCTCATGTGTTTGCTCTTAACGGGGTCCCCAGGAGATAGTTAGTGATTGTGGACCCCAGTTTACCTCTGTTTTTAAGAAGAGTTGTGCAAGTCTCTTCAGATTCGCCCCTGCTGCTCAACTGCCTATCATCCCCAATCAGATGGGCAGACTGAATGAGTGAACCAGTGTTTGAAATAGTTCCTGCGGTCGTCAGGGTAAAGCATGATAATAGTGCAGACCTAAGATTTCAGATACTATTCATCAGATTAAGAGAATTTGTGCTGAAGTTAGATCGATTAATTGCATATAAAACCATAATTGTAATGAGTTTTGTTCAATTAATTGCTTAAACTAACCTTATTGAGATGATAATGAATTAATTAATTGCACCAAAAAGAATTTACAACAATACTTAGACGATTAACACTGTTTTTAAAATCATATGCAAGGCGTAATCCCACAAGCTCTAAAGAAGTATAGTGATCCATTTAAAAATTGATTAAGCTTAGGTAAGTTCAGGAAGTTGGATGGGATATATGACTAGGCTATTCAGATGGTTAACCTTTGCAATCAATAAAATATTATCATATGCTGAATCCTTCAAGTACATACTTTAATTATTATAGTTCCATATACTGTATAGTAAACAAGCTATAAAGTTTAACCATTTATTTTATAAAACCTGTATTAATTTTTACATAGCCTAACTGCAAATCTCGAAACCATATAACCATGTGTGCAAAAACACTTATACCTTAAAAAATCCCTCTTCCATTGCTTCCACATCCAAACATAGCTGGTGTATTGGCCTTAACAGGAATGGGAGTGGTTGAAGCAATCCTTCTTCTTTAGGGTTAAACCGCCCAATTTCCCTTACCATTCTTTATATGGTACGCACTATCCCTTTGTTATACTATACCTTTAGCTCAGGGTTAGCAAGTTCACGGCTTGCTACCACAAACTGGGATAAAGTAGTACCAGTCCCTGACAATTTGACCGCCATGTTTTAAAACTTATATCCTGCCACGTTTTTATCACTGGGAGCTTTGTCATTTGCTTTACTAAAGAAATGTTACCAGACATTGGCACGGATATTCTTCCCCATAAAACAAGATGATATGCCTTACAAAGAAGTAACAGAACTTATTTGAGTTTAAATAGTGACTGTGGATAACCATACGGCCATGAATTACCCTATGGTTCCATTTCCTGAGAAATTAACTTTAGATGAGGTGAAAGGAGTACTTACATTGTTGGGGGCGCATTTTAAGCATATCCTGAGAATTACCCAGATGTTTCACCAAAGTAATGGTAGTAGGTTCTCAGCTCTTTGGAAATGCTTTGGGTTGGCTTACCAAAGCATTGGAAGAAATGAGAATTTGTGCATGAATTATGAAGAGTTTAAAAGCCAGTTGCTGGCTGCAGCAACTCCTGCTAGTACTAGATTATAGGCACGCATTGCCTTGATAAACCTTCGGCAGGAAGGTCAAAATGTAAAGAGATATATGC
The DNA here is from genome assembly GCA_022478985.1 of Massospora cicadina. NCBI lineage: Eukaryota > Fungi > Entomophthoromycota > Entomophthoromycetes > Entomophthorales > Entomophthoraceae > Massospora > Massospora cicadina. The sequence goes on from JAKSZP010006692.1 coordinate 55,570, forward strand.
AGAAGTTTCTGGAGATCTTCCAGAAGAATTAATTTGTGATGAAATGGGGTAACTTTACTTCAGAAAAGGGTTAGGAAGTCATATGTCAGATTTAATCAGGCACCACCCCATCACCCTGCCTTTAAAAATTTGCTTGAAATCACTGCAAATCAATTTATTGGGTTTTCCTATGTAGCAAAGGTCTTCTTACAAAAAGCCATAACAAACATGAGCCATTGATATTATCAACGTCATTACAATAATGTATAGTGTTATTCTTGCCCTAATCCTGGTCATTTAGCATTACAATGTCCAAAGAAAGGTAAAGCTTCATCAGTCGCCTTTGCAATAAAAAATGAAACTCAATATTACCATGTTTTGCCTATATGTTTGATAATGGAAGATAATATATTCCATACTGAGGCTTTACTGATGATGGGGCCTCCTTGAACTTTATATCAGAGGAAATGGTAAAAAGGTTGAGAGTTCCAACTGGGACTAAGACACTTACCATAACACTGGGAAATTGGGGAGCAGTCCATTGCCTACTGTTGTGTAAATCCCTTAAGTCTATTAGTTGGTTCCCTGAGAATTGAGATTGAATTTTGGATTCTAAAGAGTACAACTCATCCTGTAATCCTTGGCTTTCCATGGTTAGGCCAGATGGAGCTCCAACATGACTATAACAGAAATACTGTCACAGTCAAAGTGGATGGAAAGAGAGAAGAATGGGCGTTGAGTAAAGGTATGTTTCCAGGGTTGTGTGCTGCGGAATATCCCAAAGTTCTATTCGAAACATGTAAAGGAATGATTCCAGCATACCTTAATCATGATATGTGTGTTTAGCAAAGAAGAGGTGAAAATTTTGCCATCCCATAGCCTTTTTGATAATTCAATAGACTTGGTAGAAGGAAAGCAACCTACTCAAGGACCAATATATGGCTGCAACCAACGGGAACAGGTGGCATTATTTGAGTACTTTGATACTATGTTGAAAAAGGTTTCATTAAAGTGTATTGGTCTCCATGTTCATCTCCACTTTTATTTGTAAGCAAGAAAGATGGAAGTTTGCGCCATTGCATAAACTATCAAAAGGTGAATGATATCACCATAAAGAACTGATAACATTTACCTTATGCTGACTACTTGAGCAATCAGTTTTCTGCAGCTACTATCTTTTATAAAGTTGGTTCTGAGGGATGCATTTAAACAGATCAGGATCAAGGAAGATGATGAATGGATTACGGCTTTTAAGATGCAGTTTGGGTTGTTTGAGTATCTTGTCATGCTGTTTAGCCTTTGCAACGCACCAAGAACATTTCAACAAATGATCAATACAGTTTTGGGTGGGTACATGAACAGTTCTGCGTGGCTTACTTGGACACTATTTTGGTGTATAGCAAGTCTCAAGAGGAACATCTTCAACATCTGCAATTAATCTTTAAGAAATTTTAGGAGTATAAACTTCATATTAAGCTTTCAAAGTGTGAGTTTGCTTAGGAAAAAGTTGAATTTCATAGTTAGGTTGTGGGCAGGTGTTGGATTTTGGCCTCAGGGGATTCTCGCTGGGTGCTTGATTTACTAAAATCCAACGATAGGGGATTTATACCACTAATATAATAAAAATAATTAACTTTAAAAACTAAGTAAGTTAGGGCTTTTTAAGTATTTATTAAGCGTAACTGGGGATAAGATAAAAACGAACCCTTTTGATAGCTGACCAATTCGTATTTAAACTGAATTGAGGGTCAAAAGGAATTCAATGTAAATCAGAACAGCTTGTTACATTCAAAATAAAGAACTATTTAAATTCAACCTATCAAAGCTTGGATAACTTGCATCCCTTAGGCTAATTGATAGATAAAAATATTATTTGGCAAGATATACCCATGGGGTAATCTTAATATATTTCAGCCAAGAACTTTTATCTCTCGTTGCAATCACTTTTGCAATTTATTCAATTCAAGTCTGAATCTAGTTTGATAATATCAAAGAGGAGATTAGTCTGCACCCATGTAAGGGAGCAGTTGGGCAAGTAAGGTAAGAGGCACAGGGGGTAGGCCCGCGACCTCCAATGTTCAAAAACGCCCGGAGAAACTGGCAGAATAGAAAAAAAATAAAAACTGGTGGCTACTATTTCCCCAGAAATCCTCGCTTGGAAGGCACGATGCAACCAGTACATCAACATGCCACACTCTCAATCACTCTCTTTGGTGGAATACAGAGTCTGGGTGTTTCTGGACATCCAACAAGCAGCTTTATGGGAAAAATTTTGTGGGGATGTACACACTTTTTCCCAACTGTGGTGTATGTCGCACCTCACTCCATGTCATGCGGTTGGCTGGACCTCATTTTTGAAAACAAGGAGGCAGCAGATGAAGCTGCTGTGGTGCATGTAGTGATCGACCTCCCCAAAGGGCAATGGGTCATCAAAACCAAACGCACCAGATGGACAGAATCCAACTTAAATTTTCCTCACATTCGACTTTTTGCCAACTACAGTCAAGCGTGTCATTCTGGAGCAGCACCTGAAAGATGGTCTCATCATATATGGCGATATACAATCCTTTGAGATGCAACACTTTACACTGATGCCACACCTGTGCACCAGCAAAGCCATTGCAGTCCTGACTCCAACTGAGGAGATTGCAAAGGACCTAACCCAGATCCCGCACTCCACTTATATTAATATCAAAGGGCATACCACCCACTCTTTCTGGGTAACCATAGACAGCGCACCCCCCATCTGCACCCACTGTGACACGTTCAGCCATAAGGCACATGCATGCCCCACCAAGGTGGGCATCACATTCTAAGAGCACCCCTCAGTGGCCATGACCAGCGGAGAGGTGCACTACAAACCAACCACCAGCACCAAAGAGGCTTTCCCGTGGGGAGCACAAGGCTGCTACTTACTAGTAAAGCCTATCTCCCCTTAAGAGCAAAAGAAGGTCAAACAGGCCCACAGGGCCGCGGCCAAGGTAGCGGCCAAAGTAGCCTCCGCTATCCCACATTCCCAACACTAGGAGGACATTGAAACCTTCACGGCAGAAGCAACTTGGGAATCCTGCAACCAATCATATTGGGAAGCCCATGACAATTGAGCCACCCAATCTGAGGATCCAATGGGTGACTTGATCTCACCTGACCTTTGCAACCAAGCCCTGATTGAAACTGACTTGGTTTCCAACCTACCTGAATATTTTTGACCCAAACGTTGGTGCACCAAACTCATCCACACTGCAAAAAATTCGTTCAACGTTGGGGAAACAAAAAGTGAAGGCAAAAGCCAATGTGAACCTCTCTGCTAAAATTAACAAAACTACTGATAGAGTTGCTGCAAACAACTGTGCTGCCATGAAGGCCCGTGGGGATCTAGAGGAGGCTGGTGGGCCCAGGTGCCCACCCCCTTGCACCTAAGGTGTGATGGGGGAAGCCTTCACTTTAGGGACGTTGAATATGGCTGGACTCAAGGCCTCGCCATCCTGGGCTAGGAAACTGAGTTTTTTACAAAAAAAAATTTACTCGTGGACATCCTGGCCATCCAGGAGTCCCACTGTCCATGAGGTTCCGAGGATGCTTAGAAAACCATGCTCCTCCCTTCCCTATCCTTCTGGTTAAAGCACTGTGGGGTGCTTGTTCAGAAAAAACAATTTTTATAAATTTTTATCGTTGGAATCCTTCCTCAATGGCTGAGTCCTCATTGTTACATTCTCGTGGGATGACGTGGCACATGCATTCATCAACATTTATGCCCCAACCTATGCATGAGAGCATCAGGAATTTTTCTCAACAGTCAAATCCCTTCTGCTACCCCCTGACCCTTTCATAGTTGGCGACATGCACTGATGGCTAAACTCACCCATGGACCGGTGGCCTACCTCATCCCACGCCCCCAGGGTCACATAGAACTTCGCGTTCTAAAGGCCACCCTTAGGTTATTAGATGCACTGCCGCAGCAAGCCCCACTGCTCAAAAACATGACACGCCCCCACATCCACAACTGGCCAATTAAGGTCCATGACCTGCATCGACCTTATACTCATGCCGGCGAAATTTTGATCTCACATTTCCCACTTCCAAACAACAAAAATTGAATTCTCTGACCACCAGCTGGTCTCAATAACCTACCACTTACCTGTCACAGTGGCTAAGGCTCCACATTGGTGCAAACTCCGCACACTCAAACTTGCATTGCCAGGATTTTCCACTTGGGTGGAATCAGCAACTTTGGCAAAAGAGTTTATTACACTGTTTTGCGCGGACCCAATTTCCAAATGGTCAGCCTTCAAAGAGGATACCATCCACCACACTTGCCACCTCTCCTCCTGACGCTCATGAGCTACATCAGCTGTCATCTCGCGCGCTCTGGCAGAGTTGGCACACCTGGAATCCAACATCCCAGCCACAGGCTACAGCCCTGCTTGGGGCCGGAAGTGGGCAGAAGCAGCTGCCCACCTCAACGCGCTCAAAGGCAACACAAACATTGGGTTTGTGTTCAGTACAGGGCCACACACATTACAGAGGGTGACACGTGTACCACATATTTTTTTAAAAAATTCTTCGCACCACGCCAGAGTGTGGCCTGCACACATGTGCAGAGATTGGATGATTCCGTCGCAGATACGCCAGCTGAAGTGGCAATCAACATACAAAAGTATTACTCCAAGTTATACCGATCTGGTCCAATTCAGCTGGCCAAAGTGGCATAGTTTCTCGACAGCACTCACATCTGCACCGTTTCCCAATACCCAGAATTAATGAATTTGATTACTCTGAATGAACTCTGGTCAGCCATCCGCGGTGCACCAAATTGTAAATGCCCAGGCTCAGATGGCATTCCGTATGAGTTCTACAAAAAGTATTTTAAATATATATCCCCATTGCTGCTCGCCTCACTTAACCAAAGCCTGTTGGAAACGCGCCTCCTACCAGGAGGACATGAGGCCTTTACCGTCACACTCTTCAAGAAAGGGGATAAGCTAGACCTAGCCAACTGGCGCCCCATTTCTTTAACTAACACGGATACAAAAATTTTAGCTAAAATCATAGCTAACCGTTTAGGGATTGTAGCATCTGCCACCATCTCCCCAGAACAATTCGGCTTCATACCCAGAAGGTCAATTTGGGACAAAGTGCACTCTATTGCTAACGCATGCCAGTCCACAGCCTCTGGGGCACTTGTATTTTTAAACCAACAGAAGGCCTATGATAGAGTAAACTGGGAATACCTCAGAGCCTGCCTCCATCAATTCTGCTTGCCCCCTTGCTTCATCAACTGGGTAATGCTGCTCATGAAAGCAGCAACAATGGCAGTGCGTGGCCCTGGCTTCCTAATGGAAGTAGTCCGCCCTCAAAGGGGCTTAAGCCAAGGGGACCCCCTTAGCCCACTCTTATACAACTTCAGACTTGACCCACTACTTTGAAACATGAATGCCCACCTCACTGGGGTCCATGTACCAGGCCAAGCCCCAGTTAAGATGATGGCGTTTGTAGATGACTGTGTGGTTGGGGTGTCTAATAATAAAGATGCATGCGCGCTTGAAGCTCTCATCAAGGAGTATTCCCGGGTAAGTAATGCTGCGCTGAACGCTTCCAAAACCAAAATCATCCTCCTTGGTCAGTATCAAACCTGCTGGGCCCCAGCGACCAGTGCCCAGCCCAGCCCATCTGCTCGCACACGTGCTCGCCTTCCCTGCTCACCCCACATCGCCCCACTAGTGCTCCCCTTCATGCCACGCCCTACCATAGGGCCTGTCCGCCATCTGGGCGTGTGGGCGGAGGCAGGTGGGTATGCCTCAGCAGTAATGGAAAGTCGTATTCTAGACAAAGTGATGAAGCGCATCGCCTCCCTCAGAGCCCACCCTACTTCTCTTACTGGCAAGGTTGTTTTAGCCAACTCTATGCTCCTCTCCAAAGTCTGGTTTGGAGCCCACGCCATCGCCTTCTCCCCAGGTTTTTCAAATCTATGTATGCCCTTCTGCAAGGATGGCTTTGGTCAGGCCGCCCACCACCAGTGCGGCTTAAGGTCATGTTTGGCCCTCGTCATCATAGTGGCATGGGCCTACTTGACTTTAAGGCCATGCTACTAAGATCCTGGGCACCAGGATTGCGGCCGTCACCGCCCCTACGCTTTCCTCCCAACACTGGTCCCGCGCGGCCCTCTCCAACTTCTCCCGCGCCCTGGGCCTTAACAAACCATTGCACCCTCACTCCCTGATGAAATAACTGGCTTCTCACCCATCGGCCACAGGTCCTCATGGTACTAAAACCCACTTCAAATGAATCCTTCTCTCCATGCGGAGCGCTGAGTGGAGAATTCATATTAGTTGACACAAAGCCCAGAGAGGCCGCCCCTCTCCTCAGTTCACACAGGAGGTACAGGGGCTACCCATTCAAGATGGCTTGATCCCCACATGGCCCCATGTCCTATACAGGGTGGACTACCTGGACATGATGGACATCCCTTATTCCATTGAGACCCAAAAGACTATTTGGAAATACGCACACCACCCTCTGTTGCAGCCTCAAATCCGTTCACATGTGTGGCGCTGCCTGAGGTGGGTGTACCATATGGCTGAGCGCTCTAATGCTTTACACTCATCCTGCATCATGTGTGGCCAGTATGGAACGCTGTTCCACCACCTGGAGAAGTGCCCTACCTCTAAAGCGATATGGCGCGAAGCTCAACGTCTGCTTGGCCAGGATCAAATACATCCCTTCAGTCTGTCAAGAGATATGTTTGCTATATCCATGGTATCCTCCCTTTCACCCTCCCTCCATGCTCTGGTGGTCGCAATTGCCATGTGGACTATCCACACGATTGTCTTGGATGCCATCGCAGGCTCCACCCCCACCCTCCCAGAAGCTGTCCACAGATTCCAGTCTCATTTTGTGGACCACTTTTAGGCGTGGATGTTTGGGTACCTCCCACCGTGTCGCTGACAGCTGGTCTCCTCCTGGTTCCCAGTTTTGGTTCATCAAATTGGACCCTTTCCTCCACATGTGTTCAATTGTGGCTACGGCCCCTTCACACGTTCCCTCCCCCATAGTGGCGTTCCCGCTGGCAACAAGAGATAGCATCACTTCTCTGGGGTGCCTTCCCTGTTACTAAGTTTTGTTTCTTTTGGGTCAACATTCGGAAGTGTCCATCCCCTGGTCAGCCTTCCTCACAATAAATTTAAAATTTAAATATATTTCAGCTAATCCTCATTAGATAAAAATATTGTACTTTGGGGGACCCCGCCATGCTATAAAAGGGGATGGTCCCCACATAGGTGCTTGTATGGGACTGGTAGTGGCTGGGGAGATCCATCTGATGGACGCTCCAGAGTCCACTTTGTGGTTGGAGTAATCTGACTGCTTAGATTAGTGATACTTGCCCTTGAGGTATTTGAAATAGTGTTACCTCAATTTACAGGGTCCCGCCTAGAATCAGCCAGGGTCTTTTGTCCAATAAAATCATTATTAGAATTTAAATCAATATTTAAAGTATTGGGGACCAGTAAATGACTGACATTTCCCCTTTTCGGTCCAGTTTTGACCCACAAAATTCTTATCTGAAAGCCAGGAGGGAAGATGTCTGACATCACCCCTCAAGAGTGTTGGGCGGAGAATAGGGCCATAGGAAGCGGCCATGTATCCGATTGATGGTAACTCCAGTAGCAAGAGTTTTGATGGAGTACTCCTATCCTCACTTGTAAGTAACTACAAAAATGCCTTCACAAATAGACCTGAGTTTCTCCCTTCTAGGGGTGATACAGTTATGGTAATAAAGCACAAAGTCCAATACTTGGAAGGAAGGAAGAGGGGCCTGGAGCTCATTAGTGGCTTGACCCTCTTTTGTAACAGTCTTTTCCAAGTTGGTTATCGCCTCTGAATGTAGCTGAATGATGTGCTGAGCCAACTTCTTCATGGCTTTCTCTGGGCCAATCCTATCAGTTAAAATGTCTTTAGCTAATATTACTAGCACCCCAGGTTCCTGTCCATAAAAAATACGGAAAGGAGACATCTTAAGGATCTGGTGGTAACTGATACAGTAAGCCATGAGGGCATTGGGTAGGTACTGATCCCAGTGAAGGGGGTCAGAAGTGACCATCTTCTATAATGTAGAAATCAGGGTCCCATTGGCTCTTTCCACGAAACCATTAGTTAAAGGGTTGTAGGGGGCAGAAAAAAGCTGTTGCATGCCCATGGAAGTCGTGAGAACCTTCACCACTTGGGAGGTGAAGTTTTTATCATTATAACAGAGAAAAATTTGAAGGCAACCAAGCCGGGTAAAGATATACTGGTGGAGGGAAATTGGCCGTGGATTTTGCTGTCTGAGCTGGAACAGCCACTGCCATGACCCATTTGGTAAAGTGATCAATCCCAACCAATATATATCGAGTTCCACCCGTAGTTTGGGGTAAAGGGACAACCACATCGAGACTTATTGTGTGGAAAGGCTGTTGAGGGGTGGTAGGCTGATATTGATACTTGGTTTTGAAGCTAAAATGCTTTTTTCATGTTAGACAAGCATCCAAGACTTATACGATGGTCTCTATGATTCTCTCAAAATAGTAGCTTTCTTTTACCCACTAATAGGATTTCCGCACTCCACTATGCCCTAGGAGGGCATGAGACTCCATAATGACAGGTACTCGCTCTGAGGGTCAGAGATAGGTAATCAGTTCATCCCTACTTTCTTGTATAAATTAACATTATCCACTTTTGTGTTACAGGAATGTTGAGCTATCATCTTCTGATCTGGTTCGTCCTCATCCTCTTAAGCATCAGGGGTCATTAAAGAATCATGTAGCCACTATGCTTCACTATTATCTAAGTGAAGTATGGGCAGCTGAGTTAACCCATTGACATTCATGTGGCTCATCCCAGCTCTGTGTTCAATGGTCATATCATAGTGCTGGATCTTCAAAGCCCAGCGTTTCAACCGCCCATTGGGATCCTTCATATTTTGTAACCACTGCAGAGAGGCATGGTCAGTAACTACTTTAAATGAGGTCACATATATGAAAGGGCGATAATATTTAACAGCAAGCAAGACGGCCAGTAATTCCTTCTCAGAGATGCTATAGTTGTGTTCTGCCTTAGAGAGCATATTGCTGAAATATGAAATGGGGTGATTATACCCATGCTCATCCAGTTAAGTTAAGATAGCTTTAACTGCGTAATTGGAAGCATAAATAAACAGCATAAAGGGTTTACTATAATCAGGGTGGCGCAGGATAGGCCGTTGAAGCAGCAGCTTTTTTAGCGTTTCAAATAAAGCTTGTTGTTTCGCTCCCCAATGGAAAGGGGTGTTTTTAGATATTGTCTCGACCTTATCTTGGAGAGGCTGGATCCCATATGAGGAGATGGCGTGGATCAGAAAGTCCAGCTTTTTTCTGATAGAATGTACATTTGGAGGGCTTCAGCTTAATTTGAGAGGCCCGCAACCGTCGGAATACTTCCTTTAAATGAGAAAGGTGCTCATTGAAAGTTCAGGAGAAGATGGTGATAAAAGTATATATATAATTATGCAACTAAGCTTCAAATCCTAAAAATATGTTGTCCATGGCTCGCTGGAAAGATTCAGGCGCATTGTACAACCCTTATGGTAGTTGGGTAGGTTGGAAAAGACCCTCACTGAAGATAAGCACACACTTTTCCTGGTCTTGTGGGGAAATATCCGTTTGTTAGAAGCCGCTAGCAAAGTCCGTGGTGGAAAAGAACTTTGACCCAGAGAGTTGGGCCAGCGCGTCATAAATTCATGGAATTAGGTAGCTGTCTTTCTTGGTGAGGCTATTCAGCATGCGGTACTCCATAACTAATTGATGTCCACCATCCTTCTTTTATGAGCAATAGTGGAGACGACCAGAGACTTTGAGAAGGCACCAGTATCCCCGCGTCCAGTAACTTCTGTGAACCCCAACCTCATCTGGAGTTCCTCAACCTCTGTTTCTAGTAAAGTTTGGATTGAATAGGCTTGGCATCACCAAATCAATGGTGTGGCACCAGCCCTTCATAGGTCCATAGTCAGTATAGGATTTGGAGAAAACATCACTATATGACTCCAGTAAGGAATGAACTTTATTAAGTTCAGCGGGTGTTAGATAATTAGAAATCTGAATATTGGGCAAAGAGCATATCATTTGGTCAGTGGGTAGTCCCATATCTAGCATAGACCCAATATAATGGACTTGATGGATGTCCTCAATGGGAAGCAACAGGTCTTTTCCAATCTCCTGATGTTTCTTTACAACCAGGCCCTTGTTAGTGAGATTCCCTATCAGAAGATTGATAGGTCGCTGGTATGCAGGGTCTAGGATACCTGGCAACACCCGAGGTTCCAAAGGGCTTATTCCATCAACACTTGTTAAGTGTAGAAGGCAGTTGTAGGGGATCTGCATAGTGTATTTTGGTGCCTACCACCTTTTGTTTACCCAAATTGACTACTACCTCCTCTGAAGCATACAATGGAATGCCCTCTGAATCATCCATAGAGTCAGGCAACTTTTTTTTTATTTGTGCCCAATGTGGTATAAGTAAGGGTGAGGACGGAAGAAGGATACTCAACTACACATGTATATTCCTTCTTCTTAGGATCATATTTTTTATAAACTAGGGAGCCTCATAATTTAGAAAAGAGAGAAATCCCTGTTTCATATTAATGATTTTGTCATACTCAATCATGAATTGCGTGCCAATAAATAGGCCATATGCGTTGTTGGTTAGTGCTACAGCGGGGGCAGCCAGTAGGATCTTTCCAATATGTATGGATAAAGAAAAGTAGGCTCCAATAGCTCGCGTATTTTTAGGCTCTGCAGTTCCAAACACTTGGAAATAGTCCAGGTTGGGCGCCAACTTAATTTTAATGATGAGCTTTGATGAGATCATGTTCACTGGAGCACCCATATTATGGATGGCTACAACACGCACCTTATTGATGAGAAACCTCTACCTTCACTATTGTGTTTCCAAAAGTAGGGGGAGGGCGAGATCTTTCTTCAAACGGAGAGTGGAAGCAAGGAGTTGAGCTATCGAAGGGTAATTGTCTTTAATATATTAGAGGGTATGAACCTGCTGGGTGGATCTTATCACTGTCCCAATAAACTGGTCAGCATCACTGACAGTATCAATCATCTATGAAAACCTCAACAACTGTTAAAGATAAGTTCTTTGTGGTATTATGCTATATCAATTCGTTTAGGCTTCAACCTATCCAGAACCTGCACTACCATTGGAGCTCCTAAAACACATTAGCCTGCGTCTTCACCACCCCTTCAGACTCATCATCAGAGGGATTGTCAATGCACCTCAACAAGTTACTAAGAGGGGGCGGGGAACTGGCTAAATTTCCTCACAGGGAAGGGCTTTGTCACTCTCATCTACCATTTTGTTTTTGAAGGGAGCATAGTGGCTGTACCAAATTTTGGGGGAGGCGTTGTAAGTGTAATGACTTGGACGTTTGCCTTAGAAGTGGCCGTCTTGGGCTGCCCAATAACGGCAGGCTTTGAACTAGAGGCATCCTGAGTTGAACTGAGGGGGATTGAGGCAGAGGCTTAGGTGGGTGTGGTACTTAGTCACCTTAGTAGACCGCTTGGCAAGAGGGGGACCAGGCAAAGTGATAACTGACTTCATTGGCTGAGCTTTTGGAACTGAAGATGGAGGGGAGCGCTTCTCCATAACTGCCAATATTTTCTGGCTATCCTCACATGATGGAGGAGTAATTCGTTGCTGCCGCTCTGCAGAAGCTCGTTTTCAGAGGGATACAGCAATAGAAGAGGCTGGAGGGGTCAGAGTTGATCCTCGCTTTGGAGCTTTTTCAGATGTTCAGGTTCATAAAAGTCAGCCGCTGCTAGTAGTGCATCTTTGATATCCCGTACCATTTTTAAAGTATGCTTAACTGCGGAGATATGAATTGCTAAAGAGGGATAAGACACCAAGCTAGCCACGATAGCAGTAATATCATCATCTAAGGGAAGCATTTTAGCCAGCAACAGAGGTTGAGCTTTGCTATAGAATCGCTTAACAAATGAGGGGATCTATTCTCCCTTTTGCAGGCTGCGGCACATATATGCCTGGTTTTGCCATTGCAAACTCTGCGTAGAATCAAACTCATCAATCAACGCTTGTTTAACCTCTTCCAGTTGGCGAGTGGCCATTTGAGGAACCATAATCTCCTGAGCCATTTGATTAAAACAGGGAAGAATAAACTTGGTTTTTCGAAGGTCATTCGCTCCTTCCTATGCAGATTCGTGAACATAAAGGAAGGAGGCGATACTGCCAACTCCAGGTGTGAAATTGTCTTTAAACGGAAGTCTAAGAATGTTAGGGGAGGGGCCATAAGGACCTTGTGGAGAGTGCGGCTCAAGCCTTTTGAGGCGAGCCAAAGCACTGGCTAGTTGTTTATCTAATGTAGCTAGCCTTTGTTATGAAAGAGTAGTCATGTTTGGTATAGTAACATGATTTTAATGTATACAGGGCCCCCTGTAGTGAGCACCACTTGTTGGACTTTGGCCTCAGGGGATGCTCGCTGGGTGCTTAATTTACCAAAATCCATTAATTGGGGATTTTTAACACAAATATAATAAAAATACTTAACTTTAAAAACTAAGTTAGGGTTTTTTAAGCATTTATTAAGCGTAACTGGGGATAAGATAAAAATGAACCCTCTTGATATCTGACCAATTGTATTTAAACTAAATTAAGGGTCAAAAGGAATTCAATGTATTTCAGAACGGCTTGTTACATTTCACAAATAAGGAAATATTAAAATTCAACCTATCAAAGCTTGGATAACTTGCATCCCTTAGGCTGATTGATAGATGGAAAGATATTATTTGGCAAGATATACCCGTGGGGTAATGACTTAATAAATTTCAGCCAATCCCCATTAGATAAAAATATTGCACTTTGGGGGACCCCCACCACGCTATAAAAGAGGATGGTCCCCACATAGGTGCTTGAATGGGACAGGTAGTGGCTGGGGGAGATCCATCTGGTGGACGCTCCAGAGTCCACTTTGTGGTTGGAGTAATCTGACTGCTTAAATTAATGATATTTGCCCTTGAGGTATTTGAAATAGTGTTACCTCAATTTACAGGGTCCCACCTAGAGTCAGCCAGGGTCTTTTGGCCAATAAAATCATTATTAGAATTTAAATCATTATTAGCAGTATTAGGGACCAGTAAATGACCAACATTTCCACTTTTTGTCCGGTTTTGACCCACAAATTCTTATCTGAAATCTGGGAGGGCAAATGTTTAACTGCAGGAATGGGTTTATCATGGCATTTAGTAAAATAGATGCTATCATATCTTGGCCTACACCTAATGTACAGAAATAAAGTTTGCAGTTTCTTGGGTTTGGCAAACTTTTGCAGGGATTTTATCAAGGGCTTTTATTCTATTGCATTACCCTTGACTCATCCCACATCAGTAAGTGTTCCAAAAAAGGTCTCAAGCGGCAGAAAATCTTTTTTGACTTAAAGTCTGCCTTTGTTTCTGCACCAGTGTTGTCCATGCCCAACTATTATAAGTCCTTCATGGTTGAGATTAAAGCTTATGGATATGCACTTGAGGGGGTTTTATTGCATGAGGGGATGATAGTAGGCTTTGTCCCACAGCCTACTATTCCAAAAAGTTTATCCCTGCTGAATGTAACTAATAGATCTATGAAAAAAAGATACTGGAAATTGTTCAGACCCTTAAACACTGGCGACGGTACTTGTGTGGGGCAAAGCACCCCGTGAAGATCATGACTGACCATAAGAACCTGGCATACTTCTTTACTCTGCGCCAGCTAGATCAGCGGCAGGCTATATGGGCTCTTACCCTTGCTGATTATGACCTGGAATTTGGATACAAGCCTAGAAAGTTAATGTGGTCCCAGATTCCATAAGTCGTCGCCCTGTTTTGTTGCCTGCAGAAGGGGAGATCACAGAATATAACACACAGGTTTTACTAAAAACATTGAACCCAGTGGATCAGCTCTCTCACATGATTTTGGCGGGTTAGCTGATGATACTTTGAGGGACTAAAAGAAGATGCATTTTGTTAAGGTTTTAAGGATGAGCTGATTCTTAATTTGAATAGTGAATGGTACCTCAATGGATACTCTCTGAAAGGAAATTTGGTCTGTAGGAAGAAATGCCTGTATGTGCCTAAAGGGTCCCAACGATTGCATATTATGTGAATACCATAAATCGGGAATGGCTGGGCATCCTGGATGAAATAAGATGGTAATTCTTATCCAGAGAACTTACCACTGGCCTGGGCTGGTTAGAGATATTAGAAGTATTTGGCTGGATGTGAGATTTGTGGTCATACTAAAGCTAGGAGGGGCTGTATTGAAGGTTATTTTGAACTGTAAAAGTTTTCTTAAAAACCTTGGAAATCAGTTACCCTAGATTTCATATTTGAGCTACCCAAGTCTAAGGGTTTAATTCAGTTTTTTTTGGTAGTTGACATATAAAAAAATGGCTCACTTCATTCCTACGACCACAAATGTCATAGCCAAAGAGAAGGGATAGTTTTTATAAAGAAGGTCTTCTTATATCACGAAATACCCAAGGAGGCTATCTCTGACAGAGGCCCACAGTTCACTTCACGCTTTTGGAAGAAGGTTATGTCAGATCTTGGAATTAAGAAATTCCTGGATACTGCATATCATCCCCAAACAGATGGACAAACTAAGCGGGTTAATCAGGTGCTGGAGCAGTACTTGAGATGTTACTTGAATTATGAACAGGATAATTGGGTTGAGCTGTTACTAATGGCCCAGTTTTGTTACAACAACATGGACCATGGTTCCATTGGAATTTAACCAATTAAAGATAAATATGGCTATGATGTAAGTTGGGAACCACTGCCAGCTACTGAAGTGAACAATCCACTAGGAAGAAATTTCTGAAGGATATACATCAGACCCATGCATTATATATAGCAAATATAACTCAAGCACCGCAGACCTAAAAGGATTTTTGAAGATAAAAAAAGTGTTCCTGGGAAGACGTTGGAAGTTGGGAGTGAAGTTTATTTGGATGCTCACAATGTTCCCTTAGATATACCATGCCAGAAATTAGCCCATCAGTGTGCAGGACCCTATAAAGTAAATGAAGTCATTGGGAAGGGCCTAGGAGTTGCTCTACCTGAAGAATGGAAAATTCATAATGTTTTTATCGATCATTTCTATACAAGAAGAATGGTAGTTCCTTACCTCATTAGAAAGTTAAAAGCGCTTCCCCCTCTAATTGATATTCCCTATCCAGAGTATGTGGTAGAGACATATTATTGGCAGACGTAAGCATTGAGGGACAATGCAATTCTTGGTCATGTGGGATAGATATCCTGCAGAATAGAGCACTTGGGACTCTGAGGAGAACTTAAAGAATGAAGGCAATCTGTTAAAGAAATGGAAGAATAAGGCCATGCAGGTAGCTTCAGCCCTTATGGGAGATGATGTCAGGATAAAGCCTGACATTAGTGCATACCTGAGATTTCTAGATACTATTCATCAGATCAAGAGAATTTGTGCTGAAGTTAGATCAATTAATTGCATATCAAACCATAATTATAATGAGTTTTGTTCAATTAATCGCTTAAACTACCCTAATTGCGATGATAATGAGTTAATTGTTTTCATCAAAATGAATTTTCAATGAGACTGAGACGATTCCCACTGCTTTCAAACTCATATGCAAGGTGCAATCCCATAAGCTCTAAAGAAGTATAGTGATCCATTTAAAAATTGATAAAGCTTAGGTTTTTCAAGGAAATTGGATGGGATATATGACTAGGCTATTCAGATGGTTAACCTTTGCAATCAATAAAATGATTATCATATGCTGAATCCTTTAAGTACATACTTTTATTATTATAGTCCCATATACTGTATAGTAAACAAGCTATACAGTTTAACCAATTATTTTATAAAACCTGTATAAATTTTTACAGAGCCTAACTGCAAATCTGGAAACCATATAACCATGTGTGCAGAAACACTTATACCTAAATAAATCCCTCTATCATTATTTTCACGTCTGAGCATAGCTGGTTTACTGGCCTTAACAGGAATGGGAGTGGTTGAAGCAATCCTTCCTTCTTTAGGGTTAAACCGCCCAATTTCCCTTACCATTCTTTATATGGTACACACTATCCCTTTGTTATACTGAACCTTTAGCTCAGGGCTAGCAAGTTCACGGCTTACTACCACAAACTGAGATAAAGTAGTACCAGTCCCTGACAGCGGTACTACACTGCCGCAGATTATTCAGATTGGGTTTCACACCTTCCCATGGACCAGTTTAGCTACAACAACACTTAACATATGTATATAGGTTGTTCCCCATTTTTTGCCACCATGGGTTTAACCCACTACAACATGAGACTAGTTGTGGAGCTAAAATTGAAGCGGTGGTGGACTTTGCTAAGACTGAGAAAGTACACCAAGAGTTTTCCACAAATTTGGAGGTGGAAATGAAATTTTAAAGAGAGAACGCCAATGGAAAGAGATGGGTTGATCCAGTATACAAGGAAGGGGATTTCGTGATGCTTAATGCTCATAAAATCCCTATCAAGCGGCCATGTAAAAAGCTGAGACCAAAGATGATTTGGCCTTACCACATTGTCAGAAAGGTGGGCCATGCCTCATACCAGTTGGATTTCCACCTCATTCCATATCTGTTGAGTAGTTGACTGGACCTAATCATCAGATATTTGATAAGGACATAATAATGTTAACATGCTTAATTTATTATGGGTCATGTCAGATATTAATGATTATGGATCATAAATAACCTAAGCTTATGTGAAGCTTGGAATCCATGGCCTAGAAATTCCACTTAATAATATTCTCCTATAATGACATGGGCTCAAGGTCTTTTTGGTTAGGTTGGACTTAATAATATGTGCTGACTTAATGATTAAGGAACAAGGGCTTTGTTATCTATTTCAAAATTAGTTTTTAATGTCAATTGAGTTTTTGATTAAATTAATTACTGATTAGTGGTACAAATCGCCTTGGTGTGTGCTGCCAATTGCTTAAGAAAGAGAATCAGTTCAGCTACTTGCATATGCGTCTGAAACGCTGTCTTAAGAATATTAACAAAATTTACACCAACCCTGAGGCCATGCAAGATGCCCTGAGTTGAAGGATTTTAGACCATCAAAAAAACACTTTACGTGTTCCTATGGCAAGTGACATGAAATTGAGACGTCATGGGTAAGATGTGGTGAACATCAAACCCTATAAATTATCTCTAAGTTGATACTTTTTGGATTTTTGGCTAAGAAGGCTCGCTGATGATTGCAGCCTTAAATCCAACAATATCTCAGGGGCAGTTTCACCACTGATAAGGAAATAAAAATAAAAAATAAGAAAATAATAAAAGTTTTAAACTAAAGGGTTTAATAGGCTCCATGCGGGGTAAAAGAGAGAGTTGATCCTTTTGATATATGACCAATAAGTATTTATACTATTTCGAGAGTTAGATGGAATTTGAGGATAGTTTTGGAATAGCTTCAATGCATTTCAAATTAGGAAATATGGTAGGCTCTCCTATCAGATCGTGGGAATATGAGTTACTTTTTTTGTCAGAATGATAATTAGGCTGGAGTTTTTGGGCAGAATGCACCCATGCGGTAGTGTTTTGATGTATTTTAGCCAATCACCGCTTGCTAAAATACTTTCACCTTGGGGGACCTCCACCACGCCTATAAAAAGGGGTTCTTCACGTGAGTGCCTTGAAGGACCTGATGGTAGTTGGGGGGCGTACCTTCTGATGGTCACCAATGGTCCGTTGTGGGATCAAAGTAATCAGATTGTTAGATTTTACATCAGTTGCCCATGCAGGTTTTGAAATGGTGTTACCCCAATTAATGGGGTTCCAACAAGAATCAGCCAGGGTCTTTTGGCCAATATCCTCAAAATATTTTTTATTTAAATCACTTTCCGGTGCATCACATACTCTTAAATGTCTGACATTCCATCTATTTGGCCAATACTCACCTATAACATTATTCCTGAGGCCTGGGAGGCAAATGTCTGACAATACCCCCTCAAGAATGTTGGAGGTGAATAAGGACGAAGGAAACGTCCATGAATGCAATTGATGGTGAGTTTGGAGGAGAGGGATTTAATAGAATAATCATCCCCTCATTTGTAAGTGACTGAGAAAGGCCCTTCCCAGACAGTACCAAGCTTTTCACTTCTTAGAGTAATTTGATTATGGTAATAAAGTACCAAATCAACTATTTTGAATAAGGAAGAGGGGCCCTGAGCTCATTTGCAGCTTGGCCTTCTTTGGTAACAGTCTTAGGTAAGTTAGTCATGGCCTCAGATTGTAATTGGATGATCTGTTGGGCCAAAAAATTTCCATTGCTTGTTTTGGATAAGTCCAATCAGAGAAAATATCCTTGTCTAATAGTACTGGCATACCAGGCTCTCGCCCATATAACACCTGGAAAGGGGACATCTTGAGGATGCGATGGTGGCTAATTTGGTAGGCCATGAGGGCACTGGGAAAGTAGAGATCCCAGTGGAGAGGGTCTGAAGTGGCCACTATGCATAATATCAAGACCAAGGTCTCATTTACTCTTTCTACCGCCCCATTTGTGGATGGGTTATAGGGGGCTGATAAGAAATGTTGAGCTCCCATAGAAGTGGCGAGGAGCTTTACCACTCATGAAGTAAAGTTTTTCCCATTGTCACATAGGAGGACCTTCGGGCACCCATGCCAAGTAAAGATGTGCAGGTGTAGGAAAGTAGCCGTAGCTTTAGCAGTATGAGCGGGAAGAGCCACAGCTTCAACCCACTTGGTGAAATGATCAATATCAACCAAGATATAGTTTTTTCACCAGTAGTTTGAGGGAGAGGACCTATCAGGTCCAAACTTAAGGTGTGGAAGGGTTGGTCGGGCGTCGTAGGTTGATAATGGTTTTGGGTCTTGAAGCTGGTTTGTTTTTTACAGGTCAGACATGCATCTAAGACTTCAGTTATGGTCTCCATGATGCCCTCCCAATAGTACTGCTTCTATCCACTCGTAGGTTTTGCATACTCTGCCATGCCCCATGATAGTGTGAGACTCCAAAATGACAGTGAAACGCTCAAATGGTTGGAGATAGGGCAACAAATTTACTCCTACTTCTTATATAATTTCCCGTTATCATTTTTAGTGTTGCAGGAGTAACAAGTGAGCATTTTCTATACTGGTTCATCTTCATCAGCCCATGCGTCAGGAGTCATAAGGAGATTGTGCAACCTCTCAGCTTCACTATTGTCTAAGTAAAGAACAGGAAGCCGAGTTAATCCATCTAATTCATGTGGCGTGTTCCTGCCTGATGTTCAATGGTCATATCGTAATGCTGGAGCTTCAGAGCCCAGTGAGCCAACCGCCTCATGGGGTCCTTCATATCCTGCAACCACTTCAGAGAGGCGTGGCCAGTGATTACTGAAGTAAGTCCCATATAGGAAGGTGCGGTAGTGTTTGACAGCAAGCAGGACAGCCAAACACTCCTTCTCTGTGATGCTATAGTTACGCTCAGCTTTAGATAGCATTTTATGGAAGTAAGATACAGGATGATCAATTCCCTTTTCATCCAGCTTGGCCAGGATAGCGCCAACAGCATAAACAGAGGCATCTGTAAACAACATAAAAGGTTTGCCATAGTCAGGGTGATGTAGTATGAGCCTTTTTGCAATAAGGCCTTCAGAGTCTCAAAGGCGGCCTGTTGTTCAGCGCCCCAATAGAAAGGGGTGTTATTGGTTAAGAGACATACAAGGGGCTCACTAAGCTGTGCAAACTTGGGGATAGCTGATGATAATATCCCATCTGTCAGACATTCTCCTTTTTTGACTTAAGCAAAAGAATGTTGGAGGTATTAGTGCTCCCAAATCTGCTACTATGAATGGCCCATCTCCTGTCTGATCATCAAATAATATTGTGGATATTGATGATATGAGTACTCAAGGAAAGGCCTTGGCGGATTCTCAGTGGAATCCTAGCTATTAGAGAAATACGGTTTATCAAAAAAATTGGCTTAAAAAGGTAATAACTAACAATAAGATTACTCCAACTTCTCAGCTGAATTTGGGGTGTTTGATACCACATGAGTCTGCCCACTGCCAAGGTGAGAAGATTTTACCCGTTGATAATTGGGTGCAAATTAACCAATCATTACCACTCAGATCTGAACCCTCCCGAGGTGAGAAGATTTTACCTGTTGATGATTGGGTACAAGTTAACCAATCATTACCACTCAGATCTGAACCCTCCCAAGGTGAGAAGATTTTTCCATTGATGATTGGGTACAGATTAACCAATTATTACCATATGAGTCTGACCACCGCTGAGGTGTGAAGACATTAATCAATGATAGTAGGTTAAAATTAACCAATCATTTCCAATTGAGTCTGGCCACCACTGAGTTGAGAAGGTTTTACTCACTGGTAATTGGATACAATTCATCAAATTGTTACCACATGGGTCAGTTTTGCCTCAAAATATTTATCCTCGATCTGATAGGCTGAAAGCCTATATTTCCTAATTTAGATTACTCAGCTTTACATTCTTTTGCCTCAAATACCCATGGTCTCAAAATCTGAACTAGTTTAAATAGGAAAAAACTAGTTAAAGAAAAGGACTTTTCTTGGTTTTGCCCCACTTAAAACAATAAAAAACATAAAAACTTTAATAAAGCGTTATTTTATACTTTTATTAAAAAAGTAAAATTCTCACTCTGAGAAAACATTTGTGGCTTCCATTGGTGGATCCCACAAACTGGTGCTCACTATAGGGGATCACCCTGAATACTTCATTAAGTATTAAAGTATCAAGGCAATGGAGGCTGTCAACATGAGCAGCTCTCCTGAATTATGATTAGTTGCTCTCAAGAAGCAACTAGCCAGCTCTTTCTCCAGTCTCAAAAAGCTAGAGCAACGGCCATTTAAATTACCTATAAAGGACAGATACACCCCGGGTGAAGGGAGCGTTGCCTCCTTTTTGTATGTTTATGAAGCTGCGATGGATGGCGCCACTGATAAACACAAAGTTCAGTATATTCTTCCTTGTTTAAGCCGTCAAGCTCAAGAGTTGATTGTCCCTCACCTGGATCCTCAGCACACCTGGCCAGATGTCAAGAAGGCCCTCTTGGTAGAATTCAGATCCAAGCAGAGCTTACACCGGGAAAAATAGGCTTTCATATGCCTTACCATGTATGAGGGTGAAACCCTCTTTAGTTTTGCTGAGCGGTTCTATCTCACTTCTCAAAGGTTGGCTACGTCTAATCTGCTTACCCTGGATGATGCTATCACCGCCATATTAACAGGGTTAGCTTCACAACCCTCTCTCACCAGGCATATCATATCAGTGAAACGCCACTTCACAATTTTCCGTGATATAAAAGAGGCTTTGTTAGACGACGCCCATATTCCTTTGGGTGAGCTGCAGCCTGTTGAACCGTTGGAGGTGAGGCCACCTGTGCCTATTCTCCCTGTAAAACCTGCTGCTTTGGTGCAACTTAAACCGGACATCCCTCAGTCATGCAAATTGGAGATCCCTACTGTGGTTTCCCCTTCAGCTCAGCTAATAGGTGTGCGCCCTAAGGGTATATCCTCCAAAACTACTAGGGTTGTGAAAATGCCAGTTAAAGTGAAGCTAATTACCCCACCTCCCGTGGCTGTCTCCCCCATTTCGATTACAACCTTGCCCATGGTTGAGAATACCCCTGAGGCCAACTCTGAGGGGGGTTACAATAACGTTGGGTACTACTTGTTGGGAGCTTCCACGGAAGTGGAGGTCCCTGATTACCTAAACGCTGGAGAAGTAGATGAATCCACCATACCTGAGGATACTTACCTCCGCCAAGTTCTAGGGAAGCCAATCGTTATTGATACTGCCAGCGACACAGATGAGGTGTTGTCTCACCTTATTCGCCCTATCCAGCATGGCCATACCATGCAGTCCATTAAGGAAAATTACCCCGAGACCGCGTGCAAATTAACCTCCAATTTCCATCTTAAGGAGGTCTTAGCGCTATCACCCACTTCTTGGGGATACTTATGAAGGTAAAAGTGGTTATCCAAAAAGTTTAAGTGGTGGCTATCTTAGATACTGGCTCCTCGGTGAATGTAATCTCCTCCAAGTTGATGAAAAAAATCAAACTTTCACCTGACTTGGAGTACAACCAAGACTTTGGAACCGCTGGTCCTAACAACACCCACGCACTGGGTGCTTACTCATCCCTTCCCATTCATATTGGGAAGCTTATTCTATTGGCCCCTGCAGTGGCTTTGGATAATATCGATTATGATATGCTTATAGGTAACCAGTTTATGATCGAGTATGAAGGCATCATCAACATAAAACAAGGGTCCCTATCTATAATGAACTACAAAGTTCCATTAGTCTTATCCAGTAAAGAACTCATCAAGAATGACTACCCCTGCCTAGTTGAAAACCCCTCTTCCGCTTTGCTTTACATTATGTCACCTCCAGGTGCAACACTAAGAAATTGCACAATTCAGTGGAGGCTAGCAATGGTATTCCAAATTTTTCAGCAGAAGAGGTGGTGATTAAGCCAGGTGAACAATGAGTAGTTGACATGAAAGTCACATCCCAAAACCCCCTTGATCTCTTAAGTGAGGCTGACTTCGAAGGAGAAGTTCAGGCTCCCAAAGTACAGCTTAAAAAAGAGAAGTCTATCTATAAGCTCGTGGAGGCAGCCATTTCTTGTTCCAAGGCTCAAGAGAATCGATCTTCCAAGGATGCTACCCCTCGCGGACCTCAGACTAAACCTTCGCGCACTGATGATGTAGATTCTGAAATTACGTGTGGCCCCTGTAGTCATTCTGACAAAGAAAAAAATCCCAAAAGCTACTTTCTGATAAAAGAAGCAATTGCATAAGGCAAACGAGGGAGCTGATGAGTCTCAATGGAAGGGAACTGTACTTTTTAAAAAAAGAGGATTAAGAATTATATGCTGGAAAGCCTAGCCAAGCAAAACAGTGACTAAAAAAGGCCAAGCTGCCAATGAGCTCCGAGCTCCTCTACCTTCTTAACAAGTGCTGGAAAGGGTTTTATATTACCACAATTGCAATACTCCCCAAAGTGGCAAACTCGGATCAAACTGGGAGGGGCCATTTACCATCATGCATAAGAGAGGAAATTAGTATTCTATAAAGTCTTTGGCTACAAGAATTATCATAATCTGGGTACATGGCCACTTCTTAAAAGCCTTCACCCCTCCTAACATTCTTGAGGGGGGCAATGTTGGACATTCTCTTTCTTGATTTAAGCAAAAGAATGTTGGAGGTATTAGTGCTCCCAAATCTGCTGCTATGATTGGCCCATCTCTTGTCTAATCATCAAATAATATTGTGGATATTGATGATATGAGTACTCATGGCGAAAAGACCTTGGCGGATTCTCAGTGGAATCCTAGCTATTAGAGAAATACGGTTTATCAAAAAAATTGGCTTAAAAAGGTAATAACTAATAATAGGATTACTCTGACTTCCTGGCCAAATTTGGGGTGTTTGATACCACACGAGTCTGCCCACCACTGAGGTGAGAAGATTTTACCCATCAATGTTTGGGTGCAAATTAACCAATCATTACCACTCGGATCTGAACCCTCCCAAGGTGAGAAGATTTTATCTGGTAATGATTAGGTACAAATTAACCAATCATTACCACATGAGTATGACCACCGCTAAGGTGTGAAGATAATACTCAATGATGATAGGGTAAAAATTAACCAATCATTACCACATGAGTCTGTCCACTGTCGAGGTGAAAAGATTTTACTCGCTGGTGATTGGATACAATTCATCAAATTGTTACCACATGGGTCAGTTTTGCCTCAAAATATTTATCCTCGATCTGATAGGCCAAAAGCCTATATTTCCTAATTTAGATAACTCAGCTTTACATTCTTTTGCCTCAAATACCCATGGTCTCAAAATTTAAACTAGTTTAGATAGGAAAAACTAGTATTGAGAAAAGGACCTTTATTGGTTTTGCCCCGCTTAAAACAATAAGAAACATAAAAACTTTAATAAAGCGTTATTTTATACTTTTATTAAAAAAGTAAGATTCTCACTCTGAGAAAATATTTGTGGCATCCATCGGTGGATCCCACACCATCATGCCCAAGAATAATTGGATGTCACGAAGGGTTTTGGGAGCTGACATCTTAGTTATTGCTTCAACTTTATCCTGCAGAGGTTGTATCCCATCTTGGGATATGGAGTTCCCAAAAAATCCAACTTCTTTTGAAAAAAGTACATTTAGAGGGGTTCAGCTTTATGTTAGAGTCCCGCAAACGTTGAAACATATCCTTTAGGTGTGTGAGATGCTCGTTAAATATCTTGGAGAAGACTGTGATGTCATTAAGGTAGACGATCACATGGCTCAGTTTAAGGTCCTGGAGAATATGATCCATTGCCTGCTGAAAAGTACCAGGGGCATTGCACAACCCCTGAGGTAAACGAGTGGGTTAAAAAACCCTTACTGAAGATAAGGGCGCACTTCTCTTGATCCTGTGGAGAAAGGTCCATATGCCAATACCCGCTAGCCAAATCCATGGCGGAGAAGTATTTGGACCCTGAGAGTTAAGCCAGAGCATCATCATTGCGGGTGATAGAGTAATTGTTCTTCTTTGTAAGGTTATTCAGCTTTTAATTTCCATCACTACCCAATGACCTTCATTTTTATTCTTTATCAATAGGAGCGGAGATGACCAAGGGCTTTGGGAAGGTACCAACAACCCAGCGTCCAACAGCCGTTTGAGCTCCTTCCGCATCTGTAGCCCCTCAACTTTGGATTTGCAGTAGGGTTTGGAGCAAATGGGCTGAGCATCACCAACGTCAATGGCATGAGTCCAACCTTTCATGTGCCCATAGTCAGTATAAGATTTATAGAAGATGTCACTATAGGAATCTAATAAGGTGTGGACTTTCTCCAATTAGCTGGGGTTAGTTCATTGGAGATTTGAACAGAGGGTAGGGTACATATGGATTGGTCAGCGGGTAACCTCATATCCGCCAACGATCCAATGCAGTGAACTTGCTTTATTTCCTCAAGGGTTTCAACATACCCCTTTCGATCTCTTGATGCTTTCTTACGACCATATCTTTCTTGGTAAGATTTCCTAGCAGAAGGTTAATAGGTCGTTGATAGGCAAGGTCAAGTACACCTGGCAAAACTCTGGGCTCCAAATGATTAACTCCATAAATCTAATTAAGTGCAGTAAGAAGTTGTGAGGGATTTGTAAGGTAAACTTAGTATCAACTACCCTTTGTTCACCAGCTTTAATTACAACCTCTTCTAGAGCATAGAACGGGATACCCTTAAGGGTGTCCATTGATAAGGCAAAATTTTTGTAAGCCGTCCTGCTGTGGTGTAGTATAATGTTAAGGCGAAGGAGGGAAACTCAACGGTTTAAGCATAGACTTTTTTGTTAATCTCTTCATTGTTCAGAATAAATGGAACTTCATAGTTAAGCAAGGAGAGATAGCCCTGCTTCATGTTAATAAATCCTTCATATTCGAGTAAGAACTGGGTTCCAACGAGTAAATCATAGGTATTATTGATCAAAGCCACTTCTGGAGCTGTTAATAGAAGCTTCCCGAAAACAAATGGGCAGGGAAGAGTATGCCCCAATGGCGTGGGTATTGCTTGAACCTGCAGTTCCAAACTCCTGGGTATAGTCAAGGTCAGGAGCCAGCTTAATTTTCTTAATAAGCTTAGATGACACAATGTTCACCGGGGACCCAGTGTCAATAATAGCTTTAATCCACACCCACTAATGATGACCTCAACTTTAGTTAAAGCGCCACCCAAGGATGGGGGAAGAGCGAGAACCTCTTATAGATAAATAGTGGAGGCAAGACGTTTGGCAATTTCAGGGTATTTCTCCTGAATAGTCTGCAGGGTATGAATGCACTGGGTATATCAGAGACATGTAGCAATGAGATGGTCAGCATCACTTGCCGTGTCAATAATCTTAAGACTCTTTATAACCTGCCGCAGATAAGTTTAATGAGGTATCTTAGCCCAATTCACTCTCTCTGAGTTAAGTTGATCAGGTACCTCCACTTCACCTGGGGCTCCTAGAACATAATGACCAACATCTTCATCACCCCCCCTCAGACTCATCGTCAGAGGGATTATCAATGCAGGTTAGGGAGCCCATAGGAGGTGGGGTAGGTTTGAACTTCCCTTACGGGATGATATTTATTGAGGCTGCTCCTACACTTCATTAGCTTTTGGGGGAGTTTTTTGGAATTATTACAGCCCAAGTTTCAACCTTCGAGGTAGAAGGTTTTTGCTGCTTCATGGAAACAGTTTTCAAGCTAGAGTTAGTTAATTGAGAAGTTGAATGGGATAGCATTTTAGAGGTAGATGCTTTAACTTTAACAGCTAGGGGTCTCTTGGTGGCTGTATGCTTCTGTGAAAAAGGCAATGCAAATTTTGGAACCTGAGAGAGGGGTTTGGTTTTAGGAGCCAGTTTTGGAACCGCTTGGGAAAGCCACTCTGAAGAAAAAGATGAACAAGGAAAATGAGCTACGGCTTTCACCAGCTGCGCCCCTTAAGCTGAAGTTGAAAAGGAGCACTGCCCCATCACCGCCATTACCAATTGATTATTGTTATTTGAAGAAGAAATAGTTGGTGATGGCAGCTCTGTAGGAGCCAGTTTCCAGCAGAGACAGCCATATTATATGCTACATGGAGCGGTGTAGGATCTTGGCTCATAGATCCTTGGGTAGGGTCACACTCATAGATGTCTACAATTGCTAATAAGGCCTCCTTGATATCTTGTACAGTTTTAAACATGCGCTTTACATAAGAGAAATGCATTACTAAGGAGGGATGATATGACAAGACAGATAAGATAGCCGCAATTGCATCTTCAAGAGGGAGCATTTGTGCAAGCAACAAAGGTTGAGCTTTATTATAGAAGCGCTCAACAAACGAGGTGATTGATTCTCCCTCTTGCAAACTGAGGCACATAATGGCCTGATTTTGTCGCTGCAAACTTTGCTTAGAACCAAATTCATTAAGAAGTGCTTGCTTAACCTCTGCTCAAGTACTGAGGTTGACCATAGTGGGGACCATTCTTTCTTATGCTATTCAATTTAAGCAAGGAATGACGAACTGAATTTTTTGCTGGTCAGTGGCTCCTTTCATCATAGATTCATAAACAAATAGGAAGGAGGCAGTACTGCCCTCACCAGATATGAACTTGTCTCGCAGAAGGGGTTTCTTATACTAGGTAATTGTAGTGTATGCTTCTCAAGCCGTTTAGGGCGAGACAGAGCACTAGCTAGCTGGATTTCAATGGAGGCTAGCCGAGGGTTCATTTACATCGTTTTTTGTGGTATACAAGCTACCCCTGTAGTTAGCACCACTTGTTGGATTTTTGGCTAAGAAGAAGGCTCACTGGTGCTTGAAGCCTTAAATCCAACAATATCTCTCAGGGGTGGTTTCACCACTGATAAGGAAATAAAAATAAAAAATAAGAAAATAATAAAAGTTTTAAACTAAAGGGTTTAATAGGCGCCATGCGGGATAAAAGAGAGACTGATCCCTTTTGATATATGACCAATAAGTATTTATACTATTGTACTTTTGTCTCTCATTGCAATCACTTTTGCAACCTATTAAATTCAAGTCTGAATCTAGTTTGATAATCTCACAGAGGAGATTAGTCCGCGCCCATGTCAGGGAGTAGTTGGGTAAGTAAGGTAAGAGGAGTAGGTGGAAGGCCCGTGGCCTCCAACGTTTGAAAACGCCCTGGAGAAACCAGAAGAATAGAAATCTTTTTTAAAAAACTGGCGGTCACTATTTCCCTGGGAATCCTCGCTTGGCAAGCACGATGCAACCAGTGCATCAACACGCCACACTCCCAGCTACTTTTGTCGGTGGAATACGGAGTCCACATGTTTCTGGATATCCAGAAAACAGCTCTATGGAAAAAATTTTGTGGGGATGTGCACAACTTTTTCCTGACCGCGGTGTACGTTGCACCTCACTCCATGTCATGCAGTTGGCTGGACCTAGGTTTCAAAACAAGGAAGCAGCAGATGAGGCTGCTGCAGTGCACATAGTGATTGACCTCCTCAAAGGGCAATGGGTTGTCAAAACCAAATGCACCAGATGGATGAAATCCAACCAAATTTTTAATACGTTTGACTTTTTGCCTACTACGGTAAAACGTGACATTATAAAACAACACCTGAAAGATGGTCTCACTGTATATGGCGAAATACAATCTTTCAAGATGCAACGCTTTATGCTGATGCCACACCTGTGCACCAGCAAAGCCATCGCAGTTCTGACCCCAACTGAGGAGATCGCAAAGGACCTAACCCAGATCCCGCACTCAACTTTTATTAATATCAAAGGGCATACCACCCACCCTTTCCGGGTGACTGTGGACAGCGCGCCCCCCATCTGCACCCACTGTGATGCATTCAGCCATAAGGCACATGCATGCCCCACCAAGGAGGGCGTCACATTCCAAGAGCACCCCTTGGCAGCCATGGCCAGTGGAGAGGCGCACTATGAACCAACCGTTAGCACCAAAGAGGCTTTCCCGTGGGGAGCACAAGGATGCTACCTTCTGTTAAAGCCCATCTCCCC
The DNA here is from genome assembly GCA_022478985.1 of Massospora cicadina. NCBI lineage: Eukaryota > Fungi > Entomophthoromycota > Entomophthoromycetes > Entomophthorales > Entomophthoraceae > Massospora > Massospora cicadina. The sequence continues at coordinate 84,176 of JAKSZP010006692.1, forward strand.
GCAAGAGTGAAAGAAGGCCAAGCAGGCCCACAGGGTCGTGGCTAAGGAAGCAGCCAAAGCCACCAATGCTATCCCACACTCCCAACCCCAGGAGGACATTGAAACCTTCACAGCAGAAGCAACTCAGGAATCCATCAACCAATCAGATTGGGAAGCCCATACCAATTGGGCCACCCAATCTGAGGATCTGATGGGTTACTCAAATTCTCCCAATCTTTGCAACCAAGCTCCGGTCAAAAATGACTTGGCCTTCAACCTACCTGAAACTTTTTTTTGCCCTGCTTGATGGTGCACTGAACTCATCACACCACAAAAAATTCGTTCAATGTTGGGGAAACAAAAAGCGAAGGCAAAAGCCAATGCAAAATTTTTCTGCAAAAATCAACAAAAATAATGATAGCATTGCTGCAAACACCTGCGCTGCCGTGAAGGCCCATGGGGATCTAGAGGAGGCTAGTGGGCCCAGGTGCCCACCCCCTCACACCTAAGGTGCAATGGGGGAAACCTTCACTTTAGGGACGTTGAATATTTCCAGACTCAAGGCCTTGCCATCCTGGGCTAGGAAACTGAGTTTTTTACAACAAAATTTACCCGTAAATATCCTGGCCATCCAGGAGTCCCACTGTCTGCGAGGTTCTGAGGAGGCTTAGAAAACCATGCTCCTCCCATACCTATCCTTTTGGTCAGAGCACTGTGGGGTGCTAGTTTGGAGAAACAATTTCTTCAAATTTTTATCATCAGAAACCTTCCTCAATGGTTGAGTCCTCACTGTCACCTTCTCATGGGCTGATGTGGCACATGCTATCATCAACATTTATGCCCCAAATGGTGCATGAGAGCGTCAGGAATTTTTCTTGTCAGTCAAATCCCTCCTGCTACCCCCAGACCCTTTGTGGTCGGTGACATGAACTGTTGGTTAAACACACCAATGGACTGATGGCCTTCCTCCTCCCACACCCCCAGGGTCATGTAGAACTGCGCGTTCTAAAGGCCACCCATGGGTTAATGGATGTGCTGCTGCGGCATGCCCCGCTGCTTGAAAACATGACGCGCCCCCACGTCTACAATGGCCAATTAAGGTCCATGTCCTGCATCGACCTTATCCTTACGCTGGCGAAATTCCAACCCCACATTTCCCACTTCAAGACAACAAAAATGGAATTCTCCAACCACCAACTGGTCTCAATAACCTACCACCTACCCACCACATTGGCTAAGGCCCCACATTGGTGCAAGCTCCGCCCCCCCGAACTCGCGTTGCCAGGATTTTCCACTTGGGTGGAATTAGCAACTTTGGCAAAAGAGTTCAAGGCACTGTTTTGCGCGGACCCCATCTCCACATGGGCAACCTTCAAAGAGGATACCATCTGCCACTCTCGCCACCTCTCCTCCAGACGCTCATGAGCCACATCAGCTGTCATTTCATGCGCCCTGGCAGAGTTGGCACACCTGGAGTCCAACATCTCAGCTACAGGATACAGCCCTGCATGGGGCCGGAAGTGGGCAGAGGCAGCTGCCAACCTCAACGCACTCAAAAGGCAACACAAACATCGGGTTTGTGTTTAATACAGGGCCAAACGCATCACAAAGGGTGAGAAGTGCACCGCATATTTTTTCAGAATTTTTTTGCACCACGTCAGAGCATGGCCTGCACACAGGTGTGATGATTGGATGATTCCATCGCAAATATGCCAGCCAAAGTGGCAATCAAGACACAGAAGTATTACTCCAAGTTATACTAATCTGATCCAATTCAGCCAGCTGAAGTGACAGAATTTCTCAACCGAGCCCACATCCACACCATTTTCTGATACCCAGAAATAATGAATTTGATTACTCCGAATGAATTATGGACAGCCATCCACGGTGCACCAAACCAGAAATGCCCAGGCCCAGATGGCATTCCATATGAATTCTACAAAAAGTATTTCAAATATATATCCCCATTACTGCTCGCCTCATTTAACCAAAGCCTGTTGGAAACGCGCCTCCTACCAGGAGGACATGAGGCCTTTACTGTCACACTCTTCAAGAAAGGGGATAAGCTAGACTTAGCCAACTGGAGCCCCATTTCTATAACTAACACAGACACCAAAATTTTAACCAAAATCATGGCTAACCGTTTAGGGACTGTAGCATCTGCCACCACTCCCCAGAACAATTCGGCTTCATACCCAGAAGGTCAATTTGGGATAACGTGCACTCTGTGGCTAATTCATGCCAGTCCACAGCCTCTGGGGCACTTGTATTCTTGGACCAACAGAAGGCCTATGATAGAGTAAACTGGGAATACCTAAGGGCCTGCCTCCATCAATTCTGCCTACCCCTTCGCTTCATCAACTGGGTGATGCTGCTCACAGAATCTGCAACAATGGCAGTGCGTGGCCCTGGCTTCCTAACGGAAGTAGTCTGCCCTCAAAGGGGCTTGCGACAAGGGGACCCCCTTAGCCCACTCTTATATAACTTCAGCCTTGACCCACTACTTCAAAATGTGAATGCCCAACTCACTGGGGTCCATGTGCCAGGCTAAGCCCCAGTCAAGATGATGGCGTTTGCAGATGATTGTGTGGTCGGGGTGTCTTGTAATCTATATGAACGCGCGCTTGAAGCTCTCATCAAGGAGTATTCCCTGGTAAGTAATGCTGCACTGAACGCTTCGAAAACCGAAATCATCATCCTTGGTCAGTATCAAACCTGCTGGGCCCCAGCGACCAGTGCCCAGCCCAGCCCATCTGCTCGCACACATGCTCGCCTTCCCTGCTCACCCCACACCGCCCCACTGGTGCTCCCCCTCATGCCACGCCCTACCATAGGGCCGGTCCGCCATCTGGGCGTGTGGGTGATGCAGGTGGATACGCATCAGCAGTAATGGAAAGTCATATTCTAGACAACGTGACAAAGCGCATCGCCTCTCTCAGACCCCACCCTACTTCCCTTACTGGCAGGGTTGTTTTAGCCAACTCTATGCTCCTATCCAAAGTTTGGTTTGGAGCCCACGCCATCCCCTTCTCCCCAAGCTTCTTCAAATCATTGTATGCCCTGCTACAAGGATGGCTTTGGTCAGGCCGCCCTCCACCAGTACGGCTAGAGGTCATGTTTAGCCCTTATCATCAAGGTGGTATGGGTCTGCTCGACTTCAGAGCCCGTGCTGCCAAGATCTTGGGTACCTGGATAGCAGCCGTCACTGCCCCTACGCTCCCCTCCCAACACTGGTCCCGCGCGGCCTGCTCCAAATTCTCCCACACATTAGGCCTCACCAATCCTTCGAACCCCCACTCCCTGATAAAATACCTGGCTTCACACCCATTGGCCACAGGCCCTCAAGGTACCAAAACTCACTACAAACGAATCCTCCTCTCCATGCGGAGCACTGAGTGGAGAATTGGTATTAGCGGACATACAACCAGAAGAGGCTGCCCCTCTCCTCAGTTCACACAAGAGGTACAGGGGCTACCCATCCAAGATGGCGTGATCCCCATAAGGCCCCATGTCCTATCCAGGGTGGACTACCTGGACATGATGGACATCCCATACTCCATTGAGACCCAAAAAACTATCTGGAAATACGCTCACCATCCTTTGTTTCAGCATCAAATATGCTCCCATGTGTGGCGCTGCCTGAGGCGGGTGTATCGTACAGCTGAGCGCTCTAATGCTTTGCACTCATCCTGTATCGTGTGTGGCCAGTATGAAACGCTGTTCCACCGCCTGGAGAAGTGTCCTACCTCTAAAGTGATATGGCGCGAAGTTCAATGACTGCTGGGCCAGGATCAAACACATCCCTTCAGTCTGTCAAGAGATATGTTTGATTTATCAATGGCTTCCCCCTTCCACCCTCCCTACGTGCTCTGGTGGTTGCAATCGCCATGTGGACTATTTACACGATTGTCTTGGATGCCATCGCAGGCTCCACCACCACCCTCCCAGAAGCTGTCCACAGATTCCAATCTCATTTGGTGGACCACTTTCAAGTGTGGATGTTTGGATACCTCCCACCGCGTCGCTGACAGCTGGTCTCCTCCTGGTTCCCAGTTTGGTTCATCAAATCAGACCCCTTCCTCCACACATGTTCAATTGAGGCTACGGCCCCTTCACACGTTCCCTCCACCTCCCCATAAGTGACGTTCCCGCTGGCAACAAGAGATAGCATCACTTCTCTGGGGTGTCTTCCCTGTTAATAAGTTTTGTCTCTTTTGGGTCATATTCAGAAGTGTCCATCCCATGGTCAGCCTTCCCCGCAATAAATAAATAAATAAGTATTTATACTATCTCGAGAGTTGGATGGAATTTGAGGATATTTTTAAAGTAGCTTTGATGAATTCTGAATTAGGAAATTATGGTAGGCTTTCCTATCAGATCGTGGGAATTTAAGTTACTCTTTTTTTCATAATGATAATTGGGCTGAAGTTTTTGGGCAGAATGCACCCATGCAAAAGTGTTTTGATGTATTTTAGCCAATCACCGCTTGCTAAAATACTTTCACCTTGGGGGACCTCCACCACGCCTATAAAAAGGGGTTCCCCACGTGAATGCCTTGAAGGACCTGATGGTAGTTGGGGGGCGTACCTTCTGATGGTCACCTATGGTCCGTTGTGGGATCAGAGTAATCAGACTGCTAGATTTTATGTCAGTTGCCCATGCAGGTTTTGTAATGGTGTTGCCCCAATTAATGGGTTTCCAACAAGAATCAGCCAGGGTCTTTTGGCCAATATTCTCAAAAAAATTTTATTTGAATCACTTTCTGGTGCATCACATACTCTTAAATGTCTGACATTCCTTCTATTAAGCCGATTTTCAACTACAACATTATTCTTCTGAGGCCTGGGAGACAAATGTATGACAATAATAATAAAGTACAATCAACTATTACCACAAGTTCATATATTAATATATAAGCTTTTTGTGTCTAATACTTCATGCTGTATTAGGTTGAAAATTTACTTGGGACTAGTAAGATCAGGGCAGCGCGCCATTATCCAAGTAACGGTAGAAGGCTTCAACTTTGAAGTGCTATTACCAAGGAGTTATATCTTGAACTATAGTCACCATCTGGTCTATTGTCGCAATACAATAGATGTTCGAAACTCCACCATACTGCAGAAGAAGAACCAGCCATCCAAAGTAGACCGAAAATTCATAAAGTGGCGCTCATGGCTGGGATACAGATGGTGACCACGCCAAGCAGGGGAGCAATCCCAATCAATTATTCAAAACCATTACTGGGCCCAATAGGAATACTGAAATGACTGTGTCCCATATTAATTGGAATGATGTACCTATTTTTACCTACCCCAACGAACCAATTTCACCTGAAGAGCTGGATTGACTTGAGCATCAGTTGTTAAGAGGGTATAAATTGGGACAAGGGCCCGCGGACAACAGTGTCAATCCTTTTTATTGCCAGTAATAGCAAGATGTGTTGTGGATGAGATATCTTGCTCATCATCAATTTAGTGTAACTCAAATCTGAAACAATTTAATTGGGATAAAAATATCACTCAATACTTAATTGAATTTGTACATCCCACCTCCAGAAAATCTCAGTTGACAATTGCCGCCAGTATGCAGCCATTACCAAGTTGGTAAACCTCTCATGCAATTCCAGCCAGGCAGGCCAAATTTTGAATAAACGATTGGAAGCCAACTTCACTGAGGTCCATTCTAGTTTGGAGACAAATTATGATCTAACCACTTGGTCTAATGACCGGGTAGCAGAATTAGCACAAGAGCTAAATGACAGATTGCATCCCATCTTTGACAATTTCTTAAGGAAAGAGAAGTTACTGAATATTGGGTTATCTATATAATGCAGACTTCCATTAATGCTTCAGAGTTCATGAGGCTTAATCATGAAGCCCATGAGGCGCAATTAAACCATAACAATGAATTTTATGACCAGTATTGACAAATTGAGCACCCAAATTTCACATATGAAGGATGAATATACCAGAAAAATCAACTATCGGCAAACATAAACTGAAGGCCAATGGGCAAAGAATGAAAAAAATCAAGGCATTATTGTTCATCTTATTCAACAGATCAATGATCTCAATGATGATGTTACTGCAATTAAAGAGTCAAACAATATTCTTCATGGAGAAGTAAACCAGTGCAAGAAGGCAATGGAAAAGGACAAAGTGATTTAAACCTTACAACTACAAACTACTAGCTTGAATGAGAGAATGTGAAATTAAAGTTAAAAAAATTAAAATCGTGTCAATTGGGAAAGTGAAATCAACAATCAAATCCAAGCTCTGGATGACGGGCGATGTCAGTGTGCCACAAACCACTTGATTGGAAACTTTTCCAAATATTATGGGATGAAGATTTAGAAATAGCTACTGAAATGGACACTGAGCCACGTCAACAAGTGCCCAGCAATATGGTTGCTTTGGCCAACCCCAACACCTCAAACAGTGATACAATGCCTCAGAGCCCTAGTACGCCTGGCTCAAGTCAATAAAGAAGTAATTGTGATAACCATGGTTGGAAAAGGATAATTACAAACCAACAAACCTGCCTGCTTTTGATAATAATGGAAGTATAACCATAATTGTCAAACGCTTTGAAATGGCCATGTATGGGGCCAGTGACCATAACAAAGCAGCCACTATGATCAACTGCTTGGACCAGTGAAGCATTGAGTTGATTATGCCTCGCATTAATAAAACCTAACCTACGATGAAGTCAAAGAGGCTGTGCTTCATGAATTTGGAGGTCCAAGACGAATGTCAATTAGAAAATCTAAGTTTTTGAACATTTACTTTAAGAAAGTTGAAGCAATTGATGAATTTGCAGATCTATTCTATTGCTAAGCTCAAGTTCTCCTAGGTGCAAAGGCTATGGTCAATTTTGACACTAAGAATACACTAGAACATGCATTAGAACTTTACCAAAATCTGTCAAACACTTTATTGCCTGCTTTTGTGCAATACCTTTTTAACATCTTAATTAGTTGATTATTTGCACAGATGTTCACAAAATTATGGCCCTCCTAATACTGGGTAAAGATCAGGACCTGCTTCCTCTTCTGGAAAGACCTTCAAAGCCAAAAATAATATTGACAGTGATCCTCCTGTAAAAAGAGAAAACTCAAATACAAAAGCCCAACGCTCAATGAATGAGATTACTCGCTTTAATTGCAATCATAAAGGACACTTTGCTTCCTGAGGCCATCAGCATAATGGCAATGTATTCCTTCCCAATACTGCGCAGAAGGAGGGAAAAGAATAAGCACAATAGATGCGGGATTCTCTATTGTTCCAGAAACACCAGTCCCACCTGATCAACAAGAAAATGCAGGCCACAAGGCCTCGTTTAACAATGAATTGAATTCTATTTTAGTATCAAATGAAGATTCTTCAAACATACATGTGGTAATTCTATCCTAGAGTAAGGTTGTCAGACCTGAAGCCTCTGAAGTAGTCACTAAACCGTATGTGCAACAAATAATTGAGAATATTTCAGAAGAAGGGCAAAGAAATGCAGTAGATACCTCATCCTTGAAAGGGGTGAATATAGCCATGCCAATCAATACATTCATCAATGAATGTCCCAGTATTGGAAGTACTCTGAAGCACACTCTTAACTCTCTGGATTTTTCCCATATTCACTTATTAGCTCTGTTGATTCTTATTACTCTGAGTGCACTTATGAGGATATTCTGGTCAACAAGATCAGAGTTGTAGCTATTGTTGATAGCGGAGCACTTGTAAACATTGTTTCCACAAAGTTGGTAAAGAAATTGAAAATAGCTCCGGACATTGACCACCATCAGGAATATGGGACTGCAGGCCTTAACAGCACTAAGAGTGAAGGAGCTTACAGCGCCTTGCCTCTGCAATTTATAGCTTTGGTAGTAGCTGCACCCGCAATAGTGCTTCCAAAGACCAATTATGACATATTAATTTGAACTAGTTTTTTAAGGACCTATGAGATCTCATGCGATTTTAAAGAGAACATCTTGACTATATTGGGCCAATCACTTCCAATTTATTACTTTCTTGACAATACAAAGCCCACAAGATGTTGCAGAAACTTTATCAATATATATTATGCTGATGGGATAATACCAGTAGGAAATATTCATCAGGGAAATCGAAGCTTCCCCATGCCAACTGCAATAAGCAAAAATGAAGGAATACCTCTACATGTGAATAAGGATGCAACATATAGCTCCAGGCCATCAACTGGTTATGAGGACTGGGACCACGCTGGATATTCCAGAAGGACTATATGGGGAGGTTGTATCCCTGTGGCATCGTTCTCTAATGGAACCTATTGTGGCGCCTGGAATACTTATACAAGGGCATGGGGAGATTGATGTCCTACTAGAGAATTAGACCAGCTGAAGTATTAAGGTCAAGAAGTATCAAGTAGTCACATTCTTGCATCTGCTTCCAAGGGATAAGTTAAAATCAGCTGTCAAATTTGGTGACTTATATGATTTCAGGTTACCAACCAAAACCCTTGGGGCACATACTGTAATTTCTTGAGAATCATTTACTGGGCTATCAGAACAACAGAATGATGAAGAACTAGAGTTATTTAAATTATATTCTGAAATTTTTCAAAGTATGACCAAGATTTAGGTTGTGCAAAAGGAGTATAGCATTTTGTTGACACTGGGGACCATGTGCCTATTAGAATGAGGCCAATTTGGTGCCCCAGGGCTAGCGACAAAATAGTCAGAGAAGAGCTAGACAAATTGCTGTTAAAGTGGAATGATTGTGCCCTCTATAAGCCCGTGGGCCAGCCCAGATTAATCATAAAGAAAAAGATGGCAGCATTCAGTTGTGATTAATTATTGACACCTCAATGCCATTACAAAAAAAGATCATATCCGTTGCCCAAACTTGATGATGCTCTGGACCGTCTGGGAGGGGCAAAGTAATTTATCACAATGGGCCTCATCTCAAAATATTGTTAAATTGAACTTCCTCAAGAGGTGTAGGAAAAGTGCGCGCTGATTGCTGCTCAAGGGATGTTCCAACTCACGCGCATGCCACGGGGCTGTGCAATGCGCCAGCAAACTTTCAGCGTGCAATGGAAACAATTTTGGGGGGCCTTAAATTATCCCGCAACTGGTGTACCTGGAGGATATCAATGTCTCTTCGCATGCGTTTTCTGAACATCTGGAGCACCTTGAACAAGTGTTCAAACGGCTGTTGAAGGCCAATCTAAAGATAAAACCTAGAAAACGTCAATTCGTTATAGAACAATTGGAATATCTCAGGTTCATCATTGATTCCAAGGGCTTGCGGCCTCAGCCTCAAAAGGTGGAGGAGATAAACAAAATGCAACCTCCAACGAGTATGAGGGATGGTCAAGTATTCTTAGGCATAGTAGGATACTATTGAAGATTTGTAGAAGGGTTTGCAAAGATTGCTGAGCCCCTATTCCATTTACTACAAGGAGGAGTTCGTTTTTGCTGGGCAGAGGAGTGCCAACAAGCCTTTGAGGCTTTAAAAACCAAAATGAGCACGGCGCCTATCCTCCAATATCTAGATTTTGGCAAGCCTTTTATCATATAAACTGATGCCTCATTGACTGCAATTGGTGGTGTGCTATCTCAGATGGGGATGATGGCGAGGAGCATCTGGTCGCTTATTGCAGCAGGATGCTGTATAAGCATGAGCATAATTATACACTGACTGAAAGAGAATTTTTGGCTGTCATCTATGCTTGCAAAAATTTCAGATTTACATTAATGGCACCAAGATTTAAGTAATGATGGATCACAGCTCATTATGATGGCTCCACAATCTCAAAAAACCTGAGGGACGATTAGCCCGCTGGGCCCTGAAATTACAAGTGTATAATTATGAAATTATTCATAGAGCTGGAACGACCCATCAAAATGCAGATGGACTATCACAACTTCTATTGTAGATGTCCTGAGAAGTTTGGCTGATGAGCTTCATGAAAAAATGATTACTCAAAAGTATGGAGATGAGTCACCTGAAGTACAAAAAGTGATCAGAAAAGCATTAAATGACACCAAATATTAAAATGGAGTTTTATACAAGCTTAAGCCCAAAGGGCAAAGTTGAATTTTCCCAAAACCTTCCAACTGAATAGATATTGTTACACAAGCACACAATGTCTTTGGGCACAGGGATTGACCAAGATGCTAGAATTATTTTAATTGAGTTACTATCGGGATTCCATGCGATTTTATATCCAAGACATTCTCTATAGATGTCATTCACTCCAAATTGAAAAGCCTATGAAGTTGGATGTTAAATATCGTTTGATCAAACCTGACTGTGCCTAGCATACCATGTCAATTGATGTAGTTGGCCCTTTGCCTGTGAGCAGCCTAGGAAAAAAATACCTAATTGTTGCTATTAACCATCTGACAAAATTGGTGGAATGAAAGAAATTTGAGACGTTAGGCTCTAACTACTGCCAAGTTAATTATAATATTATTTATAAGCACGGATGCCCCCAGAAGATCTTGATGGACAATGGCACAAATTTTACTGCCCAAATAGTACAACAGTTAAATGAGTTGAAGTCTATCAAAGGAGTGTTGTCAACACTACATCATCTTGAGACTTGTGTATGGTAGAACAATTGAATGGCACTTTAGTCAGCATATTACGCAAATTGCAGCCTTGGCGCCTTTTCAATGGTCCACTTCAATTAGTGCTACCATGTTTGCATACAATAATAGACACCATTGCAGCACAGGCCACTCTCCATTTCAACTTCTGTATGGCAGACAGCCTGCTCTGCCTCCATTATTATATTCAGTAATTAGTTTGACCAAAGCAATTAACCCAAATAATTATGTTGAGCAACTAGTGAAGACCCTAATAAAGATGCAATTTGAAGCCTATCAAAATGCAATTAGTCAAAAAATAGTCAGAAGAGCTAAAACAGCACTAAACGAGCTACAGTGACTAAGTTCAAGGAAGGAGACTTAGTAGTAAATTGTGACACTCATAGTGCAGGCCACGCGCACAAGCTGGCCTCGCTTTGGAAAGGATCATTTATTATATTGGAGAAATTGTCCAAAGACACATATACCATTAAGGATCAAGGCGGCTGGGTTGTGAATCGAGTACATGCTAAGTTCCTTTGTCTGTATCATAAAGAATAATAATAATACAAAAATAAAAAGAGAAAAAAGGAAAAAAGAAAAAAGAAAAAAATAATGAATAAAATAAAATAAATATAATTATATAATTGTAAAAATAAAAAAAAAAAAAATAATTAAAAAACGTAAAGGTTTAATTCAGAGATTTGATGCCTCACCATCATTGGAACTAGGTAACCCTTCTTTGGTAGGGGGAGGAGAGTGCTTAAAACTGGGGGAAGCCTGTAGCAGAATCAGAAAGATGCAAATTTTATACAAATTTCAACTAACCAGACCCTGTCAGAGATGTGCTAAACCCAAAAAAGCTCAGCACCTGGAACGCTGACCCTGTTGGCTTAAGAAAGACCATTAAAATAAAGGGAAATACTATTGGAAGGGACTTCAGAATAGGCAAGAAAGGTTTGACTCAGGATTAAATTTCACAGAAAGGAAGATACAGTCAGCAAGAAGTCTCTCAAGGCAGGGGTAAATGGGGGGAGGAACACTTTCATGCAAAACATTTGCAAACGGACCTTGTCTAATACCCTTTGCATGTTGGGTATGGTATCAGTGGGGAACAAGGAAGGAGGGAAATAAATGCATGCGCCCAGAAGAGCCATCTGTGGGACATACTTTTGGCAAGCCCTTTTGCCAAGTTTTTGCAAAGGTCTCAGTATAACACCTGGATGTGACGATCTTTTGAAATATGAGTCTTGAGGCCCAACAAGATGTAAAAATAGGTATGTACCGAAGAAGGTTCACATCAAAGCCTAAAAACTGAGTTAGATAAAATAAGAGCCTGGTTGGCCTCAAAATATTGTATGCAGCAGCCTCAGGACCGGTAGCAAGTGGAGATGTCAAGTAGGCATTTATGAGCTCTGACTTTGAATTGAGCTCAAGGCCCAATGAAGTCACCCTGCCCACGCATAAGGAGGAAGCAAGATTCTTAGAAAGGAAGATGCAAAGAAGGGAAAACAAGAAGTCAGGAAGGAGATCCCCATCCAAAGCAAATTGATGCCAAATAAGGGTTTCTTGGGGCTGAACAGCTTCAGAAGCCCAAAGAGATAAAGAATAAGTTGAAAGAGGATCCCGCTCAACCCATTGTGATGTTTAATGAACAGTACTCAAAGCCAAGGGGGCCTGCTCAGGTTCATCAATTGGTGAAGTCGCAATGGGATGTGAAACTGAAATCTCAGGTACTGTGGAAGCATAGCTGGTCAATCCAGCTTGCTAAATCATGGGCTACACGCCCAAGTTGATCATAGAATGATGCATGGACTTGCTCAGTCTTAGGAAGACTCATCTGTCCAAGGCAGAAAGGCTATCAATATATCATTCATCTTTTAATTTTAAATTTTAAATTTTAAATCTATCGTGGGGAAGGCCGACCATGGAACAGACACTTCCAAACATGACTAAGGACAGATAAACTTAGTACCGGGGGAGGCACCCCAGAGAAGCGATGCTATCTCTTGTTGCCAGCGGGAACTCCACTTATGGGGAAGGGAGGGGACGTGTGAAGGGGCCATAGCCAATATTGAGCACGTGTGGAGAAAGGGTTCTGATTTGATGAACCAGACTGGGAACCAGGAGGAGACCAGCTGTCAGCGACGCAGTGGGAGGTATCCAAACATCCACGCTTGAAAGTGGTCCACCAAATGAGACCGGAATCTGTGGACAGTCTCTGGGAGGGTGGGGGTGGAGCCTGCAATGGCATCTAAGACAATTGTGTGGATGGTCCACATGGCGATTGCAACTACCAGAGCATGGAGGGAGGGTGGAAGGGAGGAGGCCATTGATAGAGCAATCATATCTCTTGACAGACTGAAGGGATGCGTTTGATCCTGGCCCAGCAGACGTTAAACTTCGCGCTATATCACTTTAGAGGTGGGGCACTTCTCCAGGCGGTGGAACAGCGTTCCATACTGGCCGCACACGACACAGGATGAGTGTAAAGCGTAGAGCGCTCAGCTGTATGATACACCCACCTCAGACAGCGCCACACATGGGAGCGGACTTGAGGCTGCAATAGAGGGTGATGTACATATTTCCAGATTGTTTTTTGGGTCTCAATGGAATAAGGGATGTCCATCATGTCCAGGTAGTCCACCCTGGATAGGAAATGGGGCTGAATGGGGATCACGCCATCATGGATGGGTAGCCCTTGTACCTCTTGTGTGAACTGAGGAGAGGGGCGGCCTCTTTGGGTTGTATGTCCGCTAATATGAATTCTCCACTCTGCGCTCCGCATGGGAGTAGGATTCGTTTGTAGTGGGTTTTAGTCCCGTGAGGACCTGTGGCCGATGTGTGTGATGCGAGGTATTTCATCAGGGAGTGGGGGTTTGATGGGTTGTTGAGGCCCAAGGCTTGGGAGAAGTTGGAGCGGGCTGCGCGGGACTAGTGTTGGGATGGGAGTGTAGGAGCGGTGACGGCCGCAATCCAGGTGCTCAGGATCTTGGCAGCATGGGATTTGAAGTCAAGCAGGCCCATGCCACCATGATGATGAGGGCCAAACATGACCTCTAGCCGCACTGGTGGAGGGCGGCCTGACCAAAGGCATCCTTGCAGCAAGGCATACAAGGATTTGAAGAAGCTTGGGGAGAAGGGGATGGCGTGGGCTCTGAACCAGACTTTGGATAGGAGCATAGAGTTGGCTAAAACAACCCTGCCAGTAAGGGAAGTAGGGTGGGCTCTGAGAGAGGCGATTCGCCTTGTCACGTTGTCCAGAATATGGCACTCCATTACTGCTGACGCGTATCCGCCTGCCTCCATCCACATGCCCAGATGGCGCACTGGTCCTGTGGTAGGATGTGGCACGTAGGAGAGCACCAGTGGAGCGGTGTGTGTTGAGTTAGTAAGGCGTGGATGTGGGCGAGCAGATGGGCTGGGTTGGGAACTAATTGCTGGGGCCCAGCAGTTCTGAAACCAACCAAGGAGGATGATTTCGGTTTTGGAGGCATGCAGTGCCGCGTTGCTTACCCAGGAATATTCCTGGATGAGAGCTTCAAGCGCGCGTGCATCTTGATTATTAGAAACCCCAACCACACAATCATCTGCGAATGCCAATATCTTGACTGGGGCTTGGCCTGGCACATGGACCCCAGTGAGTTGGGCATTCACATTTCGCAGTAGTGGGTCAAGGCTGAAGTTGTATAAGAGTGGGATGAGGGGGTCCCCTTGTCGCAAGCCCCTTTGAGGGCGGACTACTTCCATTAGGAAGCCAGGGCCACGCACTGCCATTGTTGCAGATTCTGTGAGCAGCATCACCCAGCTGATAAAGCGAAGGGGTAGGCAAAAATGATGGAGGCAGGCCCTTAGGTATTTCCAGTTTACTCTATCATAGGCCTTTTGTTGGTCCAAGAATACAAGTGCCCCAGAGGCTGTAGACTGACACACATTAGCCACTGAGTGCACGTTATCCCAAATCGACCTTCTGGGGATGAAACCAAATTGTTCTGGGGAGATGGTGACAGATGCTCCAGTCCCTAATCAGTTAGCCATAATTTTTGTTAAAATTTTGGTGTCTGTGTTTGTTAGAGAAATGGGGCGCTAGTTGGCTAAGATAAGCTTATCCCCTTTCTTTAAGAGTGTGACAGTAAAGGCCTCATGTCCTCCTTGTAGGAGGCGTGTTTCAACAGGCTTTGGTTAAGTGAGGCAAGCAGAAGTGGGGATATATATTTGAAATATTTTTTGTAGAACTCATATGGAATGCCATCTGGGCTTGGGCATTTTGGTTTGGCGCACCGCGAATGGCTGTCCATAATTCATTCAGAGTAATCAAATATATTATTTCTGGGTATCAGAAAATGGTGTGGATGTGGGCTCGGTTGAGAAATTCCGCCAGTTCAGCCAGCTGAATTGGTTCAGCTCGGTACAACTCAGAGTCATATTTTTGCATTTTGATTGCCACTTTGGCCAGTGTATCTGCAATAGAATTATCCGATCTTCGCACCTGTGTGCAGGCCATGCTCTGGCATGGTGCAAAATTTTTTAAAGAAATATGCGGTGCACTTGTCACCTTTTGTGATGTGTGTGGCCCTGTATTGAACACAAAATCAATGTTTGTGTTGCCTTTTGAGTGCGTTGAGGTGGGCAGCTGCCTCCACCCACTTCCGGCCCCATGCAGGGCTATATCCTGTAGCTGGAATGTTGGACTCCAAGTGTGCCAATTCTGCCAGAGCGCGCGAGATAACTGCTGATGGGGCTCGTGAGTGTCTGGAGGAGAGATGGTGAGAGTGGCGGATGGTGTCTTCTTTGAAAGTTGCCCATGTGGAAATGGGGTCCATGCAAAATGGTGCAACAAACTTTTTGCTAAAGTTGCCTCTTCCACCCACGTGGAAAATCCTGGTGACGCGAGCTCGGGGGGGGGGGGCAGATTTTGCACCAATGTGGGGCCTTGGTAACTGTGACAGGTAGGTGGTAGGTTATCGAGATCAGTCAGTGGTCATAGAATTCCATTTTCGTTGTTTTGAAGTGGGAAATGTGGGGTTGGAATTTCGCCGGCGTTAGAATAAGGATTGATGCGGGTCATGAACCTTAATTGTCCATTGTGGACGTGGGGACGCGTCATGTTTTTGAGCAGCGGGGCATGTCATGGCAGTGCATCCATTAACCCAAGGGTGGCCTTTAGAATGCATAGTTCTACATGACCCTGTGGGGCGTGGGGTGAGGGAGGCCACCGTTCCATTGGTGAGGTTAGCCAACAGTTCATGTCGCCAACTAGGAAAGAATCAGGGGGTAGCGGGAGGGATTTGACCGATGAGAAAAATTCCTGACGCTCGTGTGCACCATTTGGGGCATAGATGTTGACAATTGCGTGCACTACGTCGGCCCACAAGAAGGTGACAATGAGCACTCAGCCATTTAGGAATGTTTCTGAGGATACAAATTTGAAAAAGTTATTTTTTGAAGTAGCTTCCACAGTGCTTCGACCAAAAGGATAGGGATGGGAGGAGCATTGTTTTCCAAGTTTCCTCGGAACCTCATGGACAGTGGGACTCCTGGATGGCCAGGATATCCACGGGTAAATTGTGTTGTAAAAAACTCAGTTTCCTAGCCCGAGATGGGGAGGCCTAAGTCCAGCGATATTCAATGTTCCTAAAGTGAAGGTTTTCCCCTTCACACCTTAGGTGCAAGGGGTGGGCCCCCAGGCCCACCTGCCTCTTCTAGGTCCCCACGGGCCTTCACGGCAGCGCAGGTGTGTTAGCAGCAATGCTATCATTATTTTTGTTGATTTTTGTGGAAAGAGTCGCGTTGGCTTTGGCCTTCACTTTTTGTTTTCCTGACGTCGGACGAATTTTTTGTGGTGCGGACGAGTTTGGTGCACCGTTGAGTGGGGCAAAAAATTTTTTTCAGTTGAGATAGGTCCCAAGTCAGTTTTGACCAGAGCTTGGGTGCAACAATTGGGTGAGATCGAGTCTCCCATCAGATCCTCAGATTGAGTGGCCCACTCAGCATGGGCTTCTCAATCTGATTGGTTGATGGATTCCTGAGTTGCTTCCACCGCGAAGGTTTCCATGTCCTCCTGGTGTTGTAAGTGTGGGATAGTGGTGGTGGCTTTGGTCATTTCCTTGGCCGTGGCCCTATGGGCCTGCTTGGCCTTCTTCCATTCTTGCGGGGAGATAGGCTTTACCAATAGGTAGCAGCCTTGTGCTCCCCATGGGAAAGCCTACTTGGTGCTTGCGGTTGGTTTGTAGTGCGCCTCTCTGTTGGCCATGGCCGCTGAGGGTGCTCTTGGAATGTGATGCCCTCCTTGATAAAACATGCGTGCGCCTTATGGCCAAACGTGTCACAGTGGGTGCAAATGGGGGGCGCGCTGTCCACGGTCACCCGGAATGGGTGGGTGGTATGCCCTGTGATATCAATAAAAGTGGAGTGCGGGATCTGGGTTAGGTCCTTTGTAATCTCCTTAGTTGGGGTCAGAACTGTGATGGCTTTGCCAGTGCACAGGTGTGGCATCAGCGTGAAGTGTTGCATTTCAAAAGATTGTACTTCACCATATATGGTGAGACCATCTTTCAGGTGTTGTTCCAAAGTGTCACGTTTTACCGTAGTAGGCAAAAAGTCAAACGTGAGGAAAATTTGGTTTGATTTTGTCCATCTGGTGCATTTAGTTTTGATGACCCGTTGCCCTTTGGGGAGGTCGACCACTATGCGCACCACTGCAGCCTCGTCTGCTGCTTTTTTGCTTTCGAAACCTAGGTCCAGCCAACCGCGTGACATGGAGTGAGGTGCAACGTACACCGCGGTCAGGAAAATTTTGTGTACATCTTCACAAAATTTTTCCCATAAGGCCGTTTTTTGGATGTCCAGATACACATGGACTCTGAATTCCACCGATGAAAGTGGTTGGGAGTGTGGCGTGTTGATGTACTGGTTGCATCATGCTTGCCATGCAAGTATCTCTGGGGAAATCGTGAACGCCGGTTTTTTAAGATTTTTGTCTATTCCACCAGATTCTCTGGGGCGTTTTCAAACGTTGGAGGCCGCGAGCCTTCCACCTGCTCCTCTTACCTTGCTTGCCCAACTGCTCCCTGACATGGGCGCAGACTAATCCCCTCTGTGAGATTATCAAACTAGATTCAGTCTTGAATTGAATAGGTTGCAAAAGTGTTTGCAACGAGAAAGAAAAGTTTTTCATTCATATTTTAATGAGCACAAAAAAAGACATTGTAACTCAGAAAAAAAGGGTACCTGCCGCTTATATCCATTCAAGGCGGGGGAAGTGTTGAGTAGTTGACTGGACCTAATTGTCAGATATTTGATAGGGACATAATAGTGTTAACATGCTTATATTTATTATGGATCATATCATAAATCAGTAATTATGGATCAGGAATATCCTAAAGCTTATGTGAAGCTTGGGATCCACAGCCTAGTGATTCCACGTAATAATATGCGCCTATGATGACATGGGCTTGAGGGCTTTGTTGGTTAGGTCAGCTAAATAATAAGTTTTGACTTAATGACTTGGGCACATGGGCTTTGTTGGTCTATGTCAAAATTAGTTTTAATGTTGGTTAAGTTTTTGATAAAATTAATTACTAATTAGTGATATGAATCACCCTGTTATGTGCTGCCAATTACATGTGAAAGAGAATTGGTTCAGCTATTTGTATATGCGTCTGAAATGCTGTCTTGATAATATTGACAAAATTTAAACCAACCCTGAGGCCATGCAAGATGCCCTGAGTTGAAGGATTGTAGACCCTCAAACAAATATTTTACATCTTCCTCTGGCCAAGTGACATTGAAAATGAGACGTCATGAGTAAGATGTTGTTAACATCAAACTCTATAGGCTATCACTAAGTTGATAATAATAAAGTACAATAAACTATTACCACAAGTTCATAGTTTAATCTATAAGAACTTGTGTTTAATACTTTACGTTGTATTAAGTCAAGAAATTATTTGAGATCAGTAAGATCAGGGCAGTGTGCCATCATCCAAGTAATGACAGAAGAATATGGCTTTGAAGTGCTATTACCAAGGAGTTATATCTTTAACTATAGTCACCGTCTGGTCTATTGTCGCTATACAATAGACATTCAAAACTTCACCATACCGCAGAAGAAGAACCATCCAGCCAAAGTAGACCAAAACTCTAACAATATCTTTTCAGACTTTCATGAAAGCAAGCTGACGTTGTTTGAGGCCCCCACCAAAGACCCCAGAGGCTTATCTTGTGGATGGGGCGCCAGCGTGCTAAGTGAAGGAGATAGTAGCCTCTCACCAAGTAAAAAAGGCTTGGGTACCTAGTATCCTGGAAGGGATTTGATGCAGCGGAAAACAGTTGGGTACCAGCGCATGACTGCGCACATGTCCAAAGACTGATTAAAGTTTTCCACAAGCTTTTACCCAGGCTGCTGGACCTCAGTCAAAGCAAACCGTAGCAGCTATAAAGTTTGTCCCAGCCTACAAGAACTTTCCTTGACGCAAGCCCCTTGAGGGGGGTGGAGCCCCAATAGAACGAGAGGGTATTTTCATGGCTTGATGATGACATGATTGTGGTAACCAACTGCAATGACAAAGCTGCACGTCAGAAGGCTAAAGAGGTGAAGTTGGCAGGCCTCCAAGTCCTTAAGCATACCCTGGACTAACGCTGGGTACAGGAAAAATACGCTTAAGTTGGTTCTGGGAATGTGCGTGAAGCTCATCCTGGCGCTACAGCCAGGGCGTTAAAATGCACCAGCTACGTTATAAACATGACATCTAAATTAGGTTACTTATAGAGCAAGGATTTAAAAGCTTTTCATATTTTTAAAGGTCTAACTTGAGTTGGCCTTGCCTTTAATCAATAACTCAAATTTTTGTAAACTCAAGCTAAAGTACCATTTCCAATGGAAGCGTGCATTTATAGGTGCACTTGGATTTAGCACCACTTCCACCAATTGATAATTCCCCCAACTTGTTTAAGTATGATTCCTTGAGATCAACGTTCCTCGTTGGGCATCTTTCCTAATAAATCCCCATTATCTTTAGGTTTTTTAAAAAGGTGCCTTGGGCAAACCTGTGCGCAAACCTCCTCAAGGAGGTCTCTATAAAGAGTTGCTCATTATATTTTCTCTAAATTATTCACATATCTTGTGCACCACTGGTCCTCCCTGGTTCCCTCAAGAACAAAGCACCCAAGCACTCCTGCACCAATTTTCACTTGGTTGTGGACTCCCCGTTGGGGTCAACCAAGTTTTTTTTTCTTACCACCTGTATAAAAATTTATTTAAATTTTTTGTGGGGAAGGCCGAGCATGGGACGGACACTTCCAAATATGACTCAGATGAGACAAAACTTAGTACCAGGGGAGGCACTCCAGAGAAGCGATGCTATCTCTTGTTGCCAGCGGGAACGCCACTTATGGGGAGGGGGAGGGAACGTGTGAAGGGGCCGTAGCCACTATTGAGCATGTGTGGAGGAAGGGGTCTGATTTGATGAACCAGACTGGGAACCAGGAGGAGACCAGCTGTCGGCAATGCGGTGGGAGGTATCCAAACATCCACGCTTGAAAGTGGTCCACCAAATGAGATTGGAATCTGTGGACAGCTTCTGGGAGGGTGGTGGTGGAGCCTGCGATGGCATCCAAGACAATCGTGTAAATAGTCCACATGGCGATTGCAACCACCAGAGCACGTAGGGAGGGTGGAAGGGGGAAGCCATTGATAAATCAAACATATCTCTTGACAGACTGAAGGGATGTGTTTGATCCTGGCCCAGCAGTCATTGAACTTCGCGCCATATCACTTTAGAGGTGGGACACTTCTCCAGGCGGTGGAACAGCGTTCCATACTGGCCACACACGACACAGGATGAGTGTAAAGCGTTAGAGCGCTCAGCTGTACGATACACCCGCCTCAGGCAGCGCCACACATGGGAGCGGACTTGAGGCTGCAACAGAGGATGGTGTGCGTATTTCCAGATAGTCTTTTGGGTCTCAATGGAATATGGGATGTCCATCATGTCCAGGTAGTCCACCCTGGATAGGACTTAGGGTCGAATGGGGATCACGCCATCATGGATGGGTAGCAACTGTACCTTTTGTGTGAACTGAGGAGAGGGGCGGCCTCTTTGGGTTGTATGTCCACTAATACGAATTCTCCACTCTGCGCTCCGCATGGAGAGTAGGATTCGTTTGTAGTGGGTTTTAGTCCCGTGAGGACCTGTGGCCGATGTGTGTGATGCGAGGTATTTCATCAGGGAGTGGGAGTTTGATGGATTATTGAGGCCCAAGGCTCAGGAAAAGTTAGAGCGGGCCGCGCGGGACCAGTGTTGGGATGGGAGTGTAGGAGCAGTGACGGCCGCAATCCAGGTGCCCAGGATCTTAGCGGCATGGGCTTTGAAGTCAAGCAGGCCCATGCCACCATGATGATGAGGGCCAAACATGACCTCTAGCCATACTGGTGGAGGGTGGCCTGACCAAAGCCATCCTTGCAGCAAAGCATACAGGGATTTGAAGAAGCTTGGGGAGAAGGGGATGGCGTGGGCTCCAAACCAGACTTTGGATAGGAGCATAGAGTTGGCTAGAACAACCCTGCCAGTGAGGGTAGTAGGGTGGGATCTGAGATAGGCGATTCGCTTTGTCACGTTGTCCAGTATACAGCACTCCATTACTGCTGACGCGTATCCGCCTGCCTCCATCCACACGCCCAGATGGTGTACCGGTCCTATGGTAGGACGTGGCACAAGGGGAGCACCAGTGGAGCGGTGTGTGTTGAGTTAGTAAGGCGTGGACGTGGGCGAGCAGATGGGCCGGGTTGGGAACTACTTGCTGGGGCCCAGCAGTTCTGAAACCGACCAAGGAGGATGATTTCGTTTTGGAGGCATTCAGTGCCACGTTGCTTACCCAGGAATATTCCTGGATGAGGGCTTCAAGCACGCGTGCATCTTTGATTATTAGACACCCCAACCAACAATCATCTGCAAATGCCATCATCTTGACTGGGCTTGGCCTGGCACATGGACTCCAGTGAGGTGGGCATTCACATTTCGCAGTAGTGGGTCTAGGCTGAAGTTGTATAAGAGTGGGCTGAGGGGGTCCCCTTATTGTAAGCCCCTTTGAGGGCGGACTACTTCCGTTAGGAAGCCTGGGCCACGCACTGCCATTGTTGGAGATTCCGTGAGCAGCATCACCCAGTTAGTGAAGCGGGGGGTAGGCGGAATTGATGGAGGCAGTTATAAGGTATTCCCAGTTTACTCTATCATAGGCCTTTTGTTGGTCCAAGAATACAAGTGCCCCAGAGGCTGTGGACTGACACACATTAGCCACTGAGTGCACGTTATCCCAAATCGACCTTCTGGGGATGAAACCAAATTGTTCTGGGGAGATGGTGGCAGATGCTACAGTCCCTAACCGGTTAGCCATGATTTTGGTTAAAATTTTGGTGTCTGTGTTTGTTAGAGAAATGGGGCGCCAGTTGGCTAAGTCAAGCCTATCCCCTTTCTTGAAGAGTGTGACAGTAAAGGCCTCTTGTCCTCCTGGTAGGAGGCGCATTTCCAACAGGCTTTGGTTGAGTGAGGCTAGCAGCAATGGGGATATATATTTAAAATATTTTTTGTAGAACTCATATGGAATGCCAACTGGGCCTGGGCATTTTTGGTTTGGCACACCGCGAATGACTGTCCATAATTCGTTCGGAGTAATTAAATTCATTATTTCTGGGTATCAGAAAATAGTGCGGATATGAGCTCAGTTGAGAAATTCCGCCAGTTCAGTCAGCTGAATTGGTTCAGCTCGGTATAACTTGGAGTAATATCTTTGCATTTTGATTGCCACTTCAGCCAGTGTGTCCGCAATGGAATTATCTGATCTTCACACCTGTGTGCAGGCCACGCTCTGGCATGGTGCAAAATTTTTTTGAAGAAGTATGCGGTGCACTTGTCGCCTTTAGTGATGTGTGTGGCCCTGTATTGGACACAAACCCAATGTTTGTGTTGTCTTTCGATTACGTTGAGGTGGGCGGCTGCCTCTGCCCACTTCCGGCCCCATGCAGGGCTATATCCTGTGGCTGGAATGTTGGACTCCAAGTGGGCCAATTCCACCAGCGTGCGCAATATAACTGCCGATGTGGCTCATGAGCGTCTGGAGGAGAGATGGCGATAGTGGCAGATGGTGTCTTCTTTGAAAGTTGCCCATGTGGAAATGGGGTCCATGCAAAATGGTGCAACAAAAGATTCTGCCAAAGTTGCCTCTTCCACCCACGTGGAAAATCCTGGCGACGCGAGCTCAGGGGGGGGCGGATTTTGCACCAATGTGGGGCCTTTGCAACTGTGACGGGTAAGTGGTATGTTATTGAGACCAGTCGATGGTCAGAGAATTCCATTTTTGTTGTTTTGAAGTGGGAGATGTGGGGTTGGAATTTCGCTGGCACTAGATTAAGGTCGATGCGGGTCATGGACCTTAATTGGCTGTTATGGACGTGGGGACGCGTCATGTTTTTGAGCAGTGGGGCATGTCACGGCAGCGCATCCCTTAACCCAAGGGTGGCTTTTAGAACGCGTAGTTCTACGTGACCCTGTGGGGCGTGGGGTGAGGGTGGCCACCAGTCCGTTGGTGAGGTTAGCCAACAGTTCATGTCACCAACTAGGAAGGAATTGGGGGTAGCGGAAGGGATTTGACCGACGAGAAAAATTCCCAACGCTCATGTGCACCGTTTGGGGCGTAAATGTTGATGATTGTGTGTGCAACATCGGCCCATGAGAAGGTGACAACGAGCACTCGGCCATTTAGGAATGTTTCTGAAGATGTAAATTTGAAATTTTTTTTTTCCAAATTAGCACCCCACAGTGCTTCGACCAAAAGGATAGGGATGGGAGGAGCATTGTTTTCCAAGCTTCCTCGGAACCTTGTGGACAGTGGGACTCCTGGATGGCCAGGATATCCACGGGTAAATTAATTTTCTAAAAAACTCATTTTCCTAGCCTGGGACGGGGAGGCCTTTAGTCTGGTGATATCCAGCATCCCTAGAGTGAAGGTTTCCCCCATCGCACCCTAGGTGCGAGGGTGGGCCCCTGGGCCCACCAGCCTCTTCCAGGTCCCCACGGGCTTTCACAGCAGCATGAGTATTAGCAGCAAAGCTATCAGGGTTTTTGTTAATTTTTGTGGAAAGAGTCGCGTTGGCTTTGGCCTTTGCTTTTTGTTTTCTTGACGTCGGACGAATTTTTTGTGGTGCGGATTAGTTTGGTGCACCATCAAGTGGGGCAAAATTTTTTTTGGTTGGGATAGGTCCCAAGTCAGTTTTGACTGGGGCTTGGGTGCAACGATTGGGTGAGATCAAATCTCCCATTGGATCCTCAGATTGAGTGGCCCATTCAGCATAGGCCTCCCAATCTGATTGGGTGATGGATTCCCAAGTTGCTTCCGCTGCAAAGGTCTCCATGTCCTCCTGGCGTTGTGAGTGTGGGATGGTGGTGTTAGCCTTGGCCATTTTCTTGGCCGCGGCCCTATGGGCCTGCTTGGCCTTCTTCCGCTCCTGCGGGGAGATGGGCTTTACCAATAGGTAGCAGCCTTGTGCTCCCTATGGGAAAGCCTCCTTGGTGCTTGCAGTTGGTTCGTAGTGCGCCTCTCCGCTGGCCATGGCCGCCGAGGGGTGCTCTTGGAATGTGACGCCCTCTTTGATGGGGCACGCGTGCGCCTTATGGCCGAACACATCACATTGGGTGCAAATGGGGGGCGCGCTGTCCACGGTTACCCGGAATGGGTGGGTGGTATGCCCTGCAATATCAATAAAGGTGGAGTGCAGGATCTGGGTTAGGTCCTTCGTGATCTCCTCAGTTGGGGTCAGAACTGCGATGGCTTTGCCAGTGCACAGGTGTGGCATCAGTGTGAAATGTTGCATTTCAAAAGATTGTATTTCGCCGTATATGGCGAGACCATCTTTCAGGTGTTGCTCCAAAATGTCACAGTTTACCATAGTAGGCAAAAAGTCAAACGTGAGGAAAATTTGGTTTGATTTTGTCCATCTGGTGCATTTAGTTTTGATGACCCGTTGCCCTTTGGGGAGGTCGACCCTTATGCACACCGCTGCAGCCTTGTCTGCTGCGATTTTGCTTTTGAAACCTAGGTCCAGCCAACCATGTGACATGGAGTGAGGTGCAACGTACACCGCGGTCAGGAAAATTTTGTGTACATCTTCACAAAATTTTTCCCATAGGGCTGTTTTTTGGATGTCCAGATACACATGGACTCCGAATTCCACCAACAAAAGTGGCTGGGAATGTGGCATGTTGATGTACTGGTTGCATCGTGCTTGCCACGCGAGTATCTCCGGGGAAATTGTGACTGCCAGTTTTTTTAGATTTTTTTTCTATTCCGCTGGATTCTCTGGGGCGTTTTCGAATGTTAGAGGCCGCGGGCCTTCCGCCTGCTCCTCTTGCCTTGCTTGCCCAACTGCTCCCAGACATGGGCGCAGACTAATCCCCTCAATGAGATTATCAAACTAGATTTAGTCTTGAATTGAATAGGTTGCAAAAGTGTTTGCAACGAGAAAGAAAAGTGGGGTCAACCAAGTTTTATTAATTATATTCTATCTCATACTATATACCTCACTGTACACCCTTGACCTGGGACCATTTTGCTCTGGAATCCTCTGCGGTGCCCTGTTCACCTTCTTAATAATGATTAGTTCCCTGGCGGTGTGGCTGTAAACCTCGCACCACCTTTCTGGGAACTGGAGAGTCAAATACACTCTCCTCACAGAATCTAAGCTGGTGGAGTTACAATAATTGGCTTTTGTTCTTTCTTCTCCATTGGACCCAAAGAAGGGCTTTGACTCAACAAAATAGGTAGGACATTCAGGAAATCCTTGACAAATTCTATTTAAAATAGAAACTATAGAGGTCGTGGTATTTCTGGGCCTGGAAATGTGCCAGCTTCTAGGTTTTCAGTAGTACATTAAGGCCTTATGATTCGTCCTCATGGTCACTTCATGCTCCCTGAAGGAGGTACCACCAATGCATAAGCGACCACACCATGGTGGCCAACTCCTTACCATAAATAATCCAGGACTATTTAGACAAAGCATACTTATTATAAAAAAGCAATCAGACGTTCCATGCTGTCATGCAATTGAAGCAGCACTGTCCCAAGGTGGCTGAGGGTGCATCATATGCTATGATGGAGCTTGTTGGGTCAGCATGCTTTAGAATAAATGGTGCCACAAACACCTTCTTGGTGGCTTCAAACGCCCGGTGCATTCCTCTATCCAACAGAACAAAACATTCTTCCCACTAAGGGATGCAGCTGTGCGGCCAGTTGCAAGAGGGCAGAGGGGAATTCATGCAAAAATAAGTTTGTTTCCTTGAAGTTCCACAACTGATTTTGGGTGATAAGGGTGGGACACGCAAGGATGCTTTCAAGCTTTCTGGTTGGAATAGCGTAATCATCCACAAGGGCCAAGTTACCTAAGAAGGTAACCTCATCCGTGAAAAACTCGCACTTGGAGTGATTTACATAGAGGTTGGCCTTATGCAACGCATATAGCACCTCCTCCAGGTCATTCTCATACTGCTCAGGAGAGGGAGAATATACAAGAATTTCATCAATATATGGCAGTTCACAAGTCAATCAAAGATCACTGGACAATTCATTAAACAGCTGGTGGAATGTGGTTGGATCATTTTTCAAGCTGAACAGCATCACGCGGAATTGGAAGGTCCCTCTTCTGGTACAAACCGCCTTAGGCCATTTCTGGCGTTCCACCACCCTAATTTATTTAAACGCATTCATGAGATCACGCGTCAAAAACACATGGACTTTACAATTGCCTGGCTAATAATCTGCTTAAGGGTGAGGTGGTAGGGATCATGAATGATTATTTTATCTAGATGACCATAGTCCACGCAGGGGCTCAACGTTCCACCAGACTTCTAGGTAAAAACTATGGGAGAAGAAATAGGAGAGGATTGCTCAAACAACACCCTTTTGCAGCCATATCATTCAACCACACCTCCAGGGCCTTTTCTTACTGCTCTATATAAGGTACAGAGGACAAATAATAATGAATAAATTTATTTTCTGCTGGAAGGCCAGATTATACTTAGAGTGAGAGGAAAGACATTTGGCCTTCTACAAATCGAAAATATACATGTACTGGCCTGTAGAAAATTTTAAGTTTTCTGATTATTCTCAGCCAATAACCCTTTACAAATATATTACTTGCACAGAGGTGGGTTCTGTGCAATTCTCTACGTTGTATGATAGTAGTTGATATAATCGTTGATGATATTATAGCGACTTTTATCTGTAGTTGAATTGAAGTATTAGATTATGGTCAAATTCTAGCCAGTATTTTATTCTCAAAATACTTATGATGTACTGAATTGGGATTCATTCCCTCATACTGCCTAACTTGATCTATGATCAGATTCCTGTTTACAGTTTCTCTTGTTTGACGCACTTTTGGCAGTAATCCCCAATTTGATTCATCTTCTTCTCTGGATACCCACTCAGATCCTTACTCTTTACCTTAAAGAGTCTCCCAATTATTGCACACAGCAATAATATCCTTGAGAAGAATAGAACTCTAAATAGATTCTGATAATGTTTACTAAGCTAATACTCTAGTAAAAGTGATCTGGTAATTTTCAATATTTTATTAGTGGATTCTTTAGGGAACTTATAGTAGGGAATTTGGCACCCAACCCTTGGTTGGCACCTCCTTGATGAAACTGAAGCCATTGCCATTGAATTACCCATCCTCATCTCAGCAGCGATGGTCTTCCCCATCCTGACTAGGATTCCATCATTGGACATCCTCAAGACCTATAATGAAAAGAGTCAGAAAAATGTCCCAGATGTTTTCCTCTCAATCAATTAAACCAACCATATTTGGCAAGCGACCTACTTAGGTAATGGAACTTGTTACCCATTAAGGCATGTCATGAACCAACTGATCAATTTGCTAGTTGCAGGCAGCATCACTCACCTCGCAATTTAATCCTTAATTCTAAATTGGTCAGTGATGAAACCTGAATGACCCCAATCAGTACACCTGATAGTTAATCAACTATCAGATTCCCCAATATCGTCAGCAACTCTGCCTAACAAGATCTTAAGCAATCATATGGATCGATCCTCAATGGATCTGACCAGGCAAATAACCTAAAACACCCAAACATAGTTACCCTGAAATCAGGGTCAACCAATATCTAAAACACTTTGCATTAGGGAATTATCCCCTACCAATCCCTAATAATCTAGCCAGTTGGTGTAAAAATTTACTTAATTATTGATTATTGGTCGTCAACCCAGTAACCTTTTTACTGCACAGGTTTGATTTCCTCATGCACTTTGCGTTGTATAAGATGTATTATACAATAATAGTATGGAGACTATTATCCATAGTTGAGTTTGAACTATTATTAGGCCCAACACTTCGGCCAGTACTTCTGATTAAAAACTCTATAAGTTATACTCATAGGGATTTGTTCCCTTTATTACTGTCCACCCAATCTTTGTCCAGATACCTTGGTGACAGTCTCTTTCAGCCCAACACACAGTTGGCAGCTATCCCTGATTGTGGTTCCCTTTGTCTCTAGACCCCCGCTAGGATCTCTACTCTTCTCAGTGAGACTCTTCCAATTATTGCCTTCTGCAATAATATCCTTGGTTTGGAACGTCCCAATGGATGCTGATAGTCTATCTATACACCGAATAGATAATATTACTAATAATACTAATATTACTAATAACACTGTTTTACTAAAATGCTGTCTTTATTATAGTGAATCCTAA
Source organism: Massospora cicadina (assembly GCA_022478985.1). Taxonomy (NCBI): domain Eukaryota; kingdom Fungi; phylum Entomophthoromycota; class Entomophthoromycetes; order Entomophthorales; family Entomophthoraceae; genus Massospora; species Massospora cicadina. Next base: position 112,485 of record JAKSZP010006692.1, read on the forward strand.
GATTTATATAGTAGGAGATTCAGCTGTCTAACCCTCAGTTGACACCTCTTCTATGAAATGGCAGCCATTGCTGTTGAATCACCCTTCCTTGTCTCAGCAGCGATGCTTTCCCCATACTTGCTAGGATTCCGTCATTGGACATCCTCAAGACCTCAAATGGAAAGAGTCTGAAAACGTGTCCCCAATGTTTTCCTCTCAATCCAAGTGAACCAACCATAATTGGCTAGTGACCTGATTAGGTAATAGGACTTTTACCCATTATGGCAGGTCACTTCACCAACTGATGGATTTTCTAGTTGCAGGTGGCATCACTTGCCTCGCAACTCACTATTCATTCCCAATCAGTTGGTGATGAAACCTGACTGATCCCAATTGGTACACCTGATAGTTAATCACTATCATATGCCCCTATTTTGTTTGCCACTCCACCCAATGAGATATTAAGTATTAATCCAGATCTATCCTCGATGGATATAACCAGGTGAATATCCCAAAATCCCTCAAATGTAGTTCCTCCAATACTCGGGCCAGCCAAAATCTGATTCACTTCGCCTTAGGGAATTTTCCCCTAACAATACCAGGTAATCTAGCAGGCTGGGAATATGGGCAAAAATCCCAACACATTCCTCTCTTGCCTAGATTTCCAGTGAGAAAAGGACTGGACATGAGAACACTGCTTCAGACACTCAATTATATACTTCATTTGTCAAGCGGAGTACAATCATCAGTATTCAACGCTGCTTGGGACAAACTTTGTCATATGGCGTTCTTCCTCTTCCTACTCACTACTGCCTTCTCAGAGCGTGGTCCCCACGAACTTCTGTCATGCTGGGCTGATCAATTTACTCATGACGATATTAGTCCTGGGATCCAGTTTTCCCCCATTAGGTTATTTGATCTGCTGTCATATTCAGGATTCTTATTCCAGCGTCCTTGATTTCCTAAATTTCTCCTCGTCCTAGACAGGAGACTCTGCATCAATGTTCGTTTTGTGGCTTGATTAAGAATAATTATTTCTATTCACCCTCGTTATTTTGCTCATAACATCTTGGCTGTAAGTCATTCTTAATTCTTCCCTTGGAAAGCTTATCTCATTAATTTTGAGATTAATTTTCCCAAAATTGGAGCCTAATGGATTATAGATTGCATAATGTCAACTTATATATAAATCCAACATCCCCCTCTAGTCCAGCTCATATGTCGAATTCAGAATCTCGCTACCAGCAGCTCCTCAACAGTCTGTCTGATCCAGACCTCCATCTTTTCAGCAGATGAGTTGGGATGCTCGATGGAACCTCTTCTATGGTCCTTCCAAGAATCATATGCCTAGTCTGGCGCAAGTGGCTAGCCCTTCTGTTGAATTACTGGAGATGGTAACCAATCCCTCCAAAACCAGGCTAGCCATTGTTTCAAATAACTCTCAGCTGACTCTTTCCTTACAGTTGATTCCTGAGTTGGACTTAAAAACCCTCCTAGATTTGGCTCCATTCACTGATGCTCCAAACATCATTGTCAATGCTCCAGAGATCATGCTGGTCGCTCTGGATCATTTGTTCTTGGCTGGGTCAGACTTGCTTCCTGAGTTCCTCTTCTGACTCAGTCAATTCTACAAACCCGCTGTACTGGTTTCTGAGCTCTCAATCAGATACAGCATACACTTTGAGCTCCCCTACACTGAACTCTGGGCCCAAGTCACCGAGGCTTTGACATTAGCACTGAATCCCTCTGATCTGGACAACCTTCTCGATCAGGATACTGCCACTTACGCTCTTTGCTTTGCTGGCCAAGTTCTATGAAGTTGGTTGATGAAGCTTCCAGCCTCACCTGACTTCCACTAGTCATTCAGCTTTAGCTTCTGTGAAGCCCATAGTCACCATCTGCAGGATGCAATCCGCTCTCTGCACAACTACCTCTTCTCCAGAGCTTCCCATCTCTATCTTCCATTGATGGTGTTAATTGGGGACATTATTCAACAACCCCCATTGAGTATTCTTACTTCACTGCCAGCTCTCATGTCCGGTGTCCTTGATGAAGCCCGTTTGCAGGCGCTCAAGATATATCTTCCAGCACTGGTGCCATATTGGGATTACTCAGGGTTATTTGCCGATTACCTCTTCTCTTATTGCTGTTTTCCTCCCCGCTCCAGGGTTTTGCGATTGGCATCTTCCAACATTTCAATTTCCCTTCCCCTAGCTTCATTTTCTCATGGCTCTACATCCGCTCAACAAATGTGGTTTTGTGTAGGTCTCACCCTCACAAGCGTCCAATTGCATATTAATTTGATGGGCTGTTTCTTCCTACTGCAATCCATCCTCCCTCCCCCAAGAGGCGGCATAGGCGGAATTATCCCCATACTGAGGACAACCAATAAAAAAATTATAAAAATATATCGCTTTTTTAATTATGCATTTAAACTTTTTTCCCAATACTTTTTATCAATTTTTTTATCTTTATTCTCCTTTTTTCCTATAAGACTTGACCTTGTTTCAGTTCAGAGGTCCATCTTTTCCCCCAAACTGGGTCCTGGGTACTTAAACCTACCATTTTTCCATGGTTCAGAGGTCCTTTTTCGGACTTAACCTAATCATCAGGACCTGACTAACTTAATGGTTCATCAGTCCTTCAGGAACTCTTTTATTTTTTCTTTAATCCAACGCTTTGAATACTTAGCATGGACTCAATTTACAACTTTTCCATCCAAGAAATTCTAGATGGAGTAAGCATTGGTCACCATCTTGGTAATTACTTCAAACGGACCCAACCACAATGCATCCAACTTGTTTCTTCATCCAAAACCATGCGTATTGCAATAGGCGACTCTTTCCCCTATTTGATATTCTTCTAGTGCCAGTCAGTTCTTGTCATCCATCAATTTCGCTTGTATCCTTTTCTTCAAGGTTGTATCAAATGCTTGCAATTGCATATCAATCAGGATACTTATCAGTCAGTTCTAGTATTGCTCTGTACTCATCCCCGATGTAGGTTCTACTACCAAATATAATATTTATGGCAACGCGGCCTTCCTCTTGTATAGTAATTCAAATGGCGTCTTTCCCATTGCCGTGTGATGACTAATGTTGTAGGCGAACATCACTGAACTCAGGTACATTCTCCACCCAGAAGTTCTCCCTGAGACTAGCTTCCTTAGCATCGCAGCCAGCATCCCATTGACCCGTTTTACCAGTCTGTTTGTCTCCATCTGGTATGGTACTGACATGACTCCTTGGATCCCCATTTATTTTGTTTAGCCTTGGGATCACATGAGATATAAGTTAGTACTATTGTCACTCAGTAGGACTTGCGGACATCCATGCTAGTATACTACTTGATCCAGGATGAATCTCGCAGTACTGGTAGTGTCAACTCTGGTTAGTGCCTTCATTTCGACCTATCTCATCAGATGGTCAATGGGTACTATGATATACTTGACTCCTCCTGTGCTCATCACTAGCGGTCCCATCACATCGATGGACACTATGTGCCAGGCGAATCCAGGTCAGACCAGTCAGTATCCAGTGGTGTTCTTGTTTGGTTTGTGCAACTGGCACTCCACACAACAAGCCAGATGATCTGCGACATCATAGTTGATCAGTTCCCAGTAATAATACTGGCGAATATGGTTGGTTGTTTTTCTCAGGCCTCCATGCCCAACACCTTGTGAGTTGCTTGTACTATTGCTGCTCTCTCCAACAGTTTCAGGAATAATAGCCGCTTCCCATTGATTATCTTGAATACTTTTCTATCCATAATCTTGGTGTTTTCCATTTCTTTTTGAAGCGCACCTTGGATTTCTTGAGGCTCATCCTCGATTCTTCCTTTGACCATTCTCTAAAATAGCCCATCTGCCTGCGGGTATACCAACTGGACCATTGGCAACTGTGATAATCCATCCACATTCTGATGAGAAGTCCCCGCTCAAAGGACTATCTCATACTTGTAAGCCTGAATCTTGAGTGCCCATTGGGCCAGTCGTCCTTCCAGTTCCCTTAGATTGTGCAGCCAATGCAGCAAAGAGTGGTCCGTCACCACCTTAAAGTGTGTTCCATGGACATACACCCAAAACTGCTTACATGTGTAAATGACTGCAAGGCTTCATGCTCAGTCACGGTGTAGTTCCTCTCAGTGGCTGAGAGTGTTCAGTTCACATACGCCACTGGATGCTTATCTCCAAGTTCATCTACTTGGATCAGTCTGGTGCCGATCACCATCAACAAAGCATCAGTTTTGATGATAAACTCCCAATTGAAATTTAGATATTTTAGAATTGGCGAATTTATCAAATACTGGCATAACTCATTTAAGGAGTCCTGGGCCTCTTCATTCCATATGAATCCTTTTTTTCTGATCCTTTAATAAATAAAATAAAGGCTTGGCTATTTGGGCGAAGTCCCAAATAAATCTTCTGTAGTATCCAACCATCCCAAGGAATACTTAGATGTCTTGGACACTCTTTGGTACAGCCATATGCTCTATAGCTGCTATCTTCTGGCTTTGCAGCTGCAATCCATTTGCGTTAATCACAAATCCCAAGTACTCCAACTCTTTTTTGAAGAAGCGGCACTTCCTTAGCTTGATCTTCAGGTTAGCCACAGACAGTCTCTTAAAAACTTCCTCCAAGTGGTGCAAGTGATCAGAAAATATTCTACTGAACACATTGATATCATCCAGATATATCAGGATGCACGATAACTTCAGGTCGCTTAATATCACGTCCATGACCCTCTGGAACGTTTTGGGCGCATTGCAAAGACCCTGGGGCATCCTCGTCAGCTGGTATAACCCTTGCATGGTAATAATCGCACATTTCTCTTGGTCTTCTTCTAGCAAGTCGATCTGCCAGTATCCAAGATTAGGTCCATCATGGAGAAATACTTCACTTCTCCTAATCGATCCAGTGCATCATTGATCCTCAGTAGGGAATTCAAATCCTTCTTCATAGTCTTGTTCAGCTTCAGATAATCAATCACCACCAGATTCAACCCATCCTTCTTCTTCAAGATCAAAATCAGACTTGCCCAAGGACTTGACAATGGAACTAGAAGCCCACGCTTCACTAGTTTGCTGATCTCATCCTCCACTACTGTTTCAGCGGCTTTCAATCTTTGGATTGGGCTCATCCTTATTGGTAGATTTTCCCTGGTGTCAACCTCATGAATTAAGCCTTATGCACATCCCAAATCATGGCCATCCTAAGTGAACACTTCCCAATATTTCTCGAATAATTTTAGCACCTCCTCCTTCTGCCCTTCTGGCAGATCAGCGACATGCTCCTGATTAACCAATAGGTTGATGCTTTTGGCCACCCTGGCTGGTAATCCCATTTCATTGAGAGGCCCAAAATCATGGAATTGTTTCAATTCTGCCATTGGGATCAAATGAATAAATGCAATGATTTGATTCCTCTTGATCTTCATCAGATTTCGCTCAAATTCGCCAGGAGAACTCATATTTCTCCATGGCCCGGCATTATTATCCTGGGAGCCACCCATGGCTCCACTCTGGACTTCTTCCAGGGGCTTCTGACTTATCCATACAACAGCTCCAGAATCTCCAAAGTCAACCCAGTTTTGACTATTATCTGCGATCCAGCTGGTATGGTCCTTTCCTTCTTGATCCTTAATGAAATTCTCCAGTTTTCTAGGATTTCTGCTGGCATCTCTTGTCACTTCCTACCAACTAACAGGTATCGAATCAGTACAATGCCATCATTGTATATCAGATTAATGAAGTTGTTCTCCAATTAAACTGAGCTTCACCATCCTTCAGGTATACCAATGGTAACGTTTGACCCAGGATGGTCAACGTATTATCCTAGAAGTTACATTTAATTATGTACTTCTGGAGAAACTCCGTTCCAATCAGGATATCTATATTTTTATTTCACCAAAACTATTGCTGGCACAGATACCACCAATGACCCAAATCATAGTGGCAGTGAACTATACGATCCACAGGAAATGGTGGTGTTCAGTCCAGCTGTTCCATATTCTCTCTTGTGTTCCAAGTCTGGGGAGATCTTCATCCTCTTCACCGGCTTGGTTGACACAATATTGATGGGTGCTCCACTGTCGACAATCGCCCTCACCCTCACTTAATTCACTTGAATATCTATATACATACACTCAGAGTATTGTAATATAGTATTTACTGAGTGAATAGCGGCGTTATTAGCCAAACCTAGCGAATGTATAATCTGCACCAATAATTCAGGAAATGATTCCTTTATCATGATGAGGGGGATCAACAGATTGGCCTCATCTAAATGAATGTCTGAAAAACTTATCAGGATTCTTGGCAGTCTGAATCTTCTCCACCAGTTGTCAGGCATACGGCTGGGCAACTTCCTGAATTATCTCAGGGTCAATCTTCTTCGCCCCAGCTCTGGTCATGGCATTTACATCCATGTTGACCACTTGGCATAGCTGATCCTGCTCATCATCTAAAAAATGATCACTAATGTTTATTTCTTCATTCATTATATCAAAAGGAACAAGTTTCTCCGCCGCTCTAGACTGTTCCTTGTCTAGGCAGCGGGCCCTTTTCTCAAAATTCTTGGCTACTGCTGTTTCCTTGGCCTGGACCACGTTGATCTGATCCTTTGGCTTTTTGCAGTGTGCAGCGAGATGTCCTTTCCCACCACACTGAAAGCAGACCTTCTCTTTCTTGCTTAACCATCTGAATTCCTCAGCTTATTTCCTGGCACGGTTTGGTTGGTAGCCTCTTTTGCTCCTTCGTTTCCCTTCATGGGATTCAGATTTTGGACCTGATTAGACTTGAAGCTTCTATTTTAGGCATCGAATGTCACTCCCAAAATCTTCAGGTCATCTACCATTTGTAAGGTAGTTATCTCCATCGCAAATACAGTAGACATCATTTGATGAAAATTGTGATAGGGCTGAAAGCCGCTTGCAAAGTGATTCTAGCATCAAATTCATCTAACACTTTTGCTCCAGCCAGGACCTGCGACTCCTGGTAAAATTGATCCGCGAAGCTAAAAAAAGACTCATCTTTATGGAATTAAATTCCCATAATTTCTTACTTGCATTACGACATGCAGGTTGGACTCCCAAACTCCTTCATTATGGCCGCCTTCACTTTGGCATACAACCAGCTGTCCCCCTCCATGTGGGGTAACACTAGGTTCTGGAAGTCAGTGTCCAGGCAGTTCATGACCGTCAACGCCTTTTGACAATCCCCATATCCATTCATAGTCATGTCAAACAGTCGGAAAAATACTGGAGCATTATCCTGATGGAATGTTGAAGATTTGAGTTGTTGTTTTAGATTCCTCTGAGTCATTTTGGGCTGATTCTCTCAGTTCAGCTACTCAGCTAACTTGTGGAGTGACTTAGGGTGTCATCTCCAAAATGGCATTAAAGGCAGGTGGCATATTTCTCAGGGTACTCATCTTCCCAAGTATCATGCGAGGAGTTCTCTCTTTGGCATCGCTGGCCATATCAGGCTCACAGGCACATCTGTAGGCTTTCAAGTCCTCTACTTTTTTTTTATCAATTTCTCAATATCCGCTCCAAAATTTCTTAAATGAACGCAATCAGCTTCTCGCTTTATTTTCAGGAATAGGACCTCTCAAATGAGGTCTCCTTCTTTCTTCTTTAACAAGTTTACTTTGTTGAGTAACCCATTCCTAAAGTTGGCTAAATTCTACACTCCTTCCTCTACCTTGGTGACTCGCTTTTCTAAGGCCGCGAACTCCTGATGGTCTGCTGAGTTTAAGGTATTCTGATTCACTGTGGGGATCTCGGTCCCCAACTTGCACATTTCTTCTTTATATGACATTACTAATAGCTTCTTTACTCAACTACCCCTGTAGTGAGCACCAACTTGGAAAATTTACTTAAGGATTGATTATCAATCATCAACCCAGTAACCTTTTTACTGTACAGGTTCGATTTTCTCATGCACTTCGCGTTGTAAAAGATGTATTATCCAATATTAGTATGGAGACTATTATCCATAGTTGAGTTTGAACTATTATTAGGCCCAACGCTTCGGCCAGTACTTCTGATTAAAAACTCTATAAGCTTTACTCATAGGGATTTGTTCCCTATATTACTGTCCACCCAATCATTGTCCAGATACCCTGGTGACAGTCTCTTTCAGCCCAGCACACAGTTGGCAGCTATCCTTGATTGTGGTTCCCTTCATCTCTAGATCCCCGCTCAGATCTCTACTCTTCTTTCTGAGACTCTTCCAATTATTGCCTTCTGCAATAATATCCTTGAGATGGAACGTCACAATGGATGCTAATAGTATAACTATACACAGAATCGACAATATTACTAATAATACTGTTTTACTAAAATGCTGTCTTTATTATAGTGAATTCTAGGAATTATATAGTAGGGGATTTGGCTGTCTAACCCTCAGTTGACACCTCTTCGATGAAACGGCAGCCATTGCCATTGAATCAACCTTCCTCATCTTGGCAGTGATGGTCTTCCCCATCCTGGCTAGGATTCCATTTTTGGACATCCTTGAGACCTCAAATAGAAAGAGTCAGAAAACATGTCCCCAACGTTTTCCTCTCAATCCAAGTGAACCAACCATAATTGGCTAGCGGCCTGCTTAGGTAATGAGACTTATTACCCATTATGGCAGGTCACTTCACCAACTAATTGACTCGCTAGTAGCAGGTGGCATCACTCAGCTCACAAACTCACTATTCATTCCCAATCAGTCAGTGATAAAACCCAACTGATCCCAATCGGTACATCTGATATTTAATCACTATCAGATGCCCCTATTTCTCAACCACTCCACCCTATGAGATCTTAGGTATTCATCCAGATCGATCCCCAACAGATATGACCAGGTGAAATTTAAAAAATCCCCCAAATGTAGTTCCTCCAAAACTCAGGCCAAACGATTTCCAATTCACTTCACCTTAGGGAATTTTCCCAAGTGACCAGGTAATCTAGCAGGCTGGGAATATAGGCAAAAATATCAACACATCCCCCCTCTTGCCTAGATTTCCAGTGAGAAAACGACTGGGTCAGGAGAACACTGCTTCAGACACTCAATTGTATACTTCATTTGTCAAGCGGAGTTCAATCATTAGTACTTAACGCTGCTTTGGACAAACTTTGTCATGCAGCTCTCTTTCTCTTCCTCCACGCTACTGCCTACTCAAAGTGCGGTCCCCATGACCTTCTATCATTCCAGGATAATCAAATTACTCATAATGATATTAATCCTGGGATCCAGTTTTCTCCCATCAGGGCATATGACCTGCTGTCAAAATCAGGATTCTTGGCCTGGCATCCTCAATTTTCTGATTTTCTCCTCATCCTTGACAGGAGATTCTTGCTCTCAATGTTCATTTCATGGCCCAATTAAGAATGATCATTTAAGTTCACATTTGCTACTTTCTTTTCATAAACTCTTGGCTCATATTATTTTTAATTCTTCTCTGGAGAGCTTATCCCATTAATTTGAGATTACTTTCTCTGAAATTGGAGCTTAATTGATTTCAGAGTGCATAAAGCTGACTTTTATATAAGTCTTAGATCTCACCCTCTTGTACAGCTCATATGTTGAATTCTGAGTTTCAGTACCAACAGCTTCTCAATAGTTTGTCTGATAAAGATCTTCAGCTCTTCCAGTGGATGAGTAAGTCTGTGCAACGGAACCTTTTCTATGGTCCTTCCAGGACTCATACTCCTAGTCAAAACCAGTGGCTAGTCCTTATATGGAATTTCCAGAAACAGTAACCAACATTGCTGAAACTAGGTTAGTGATTGTCTTGAATGACTCATGACCAATCCTTCCTATGTTATCAATTTCAGAGTTAGATTTTGAGACTCTCCTGGATTCAGCTCCTTTCACAGATACTCCTAACATCTTCGTCAAACCTTCTGAAGCATGGCCTCTTTCTCTCAATCATTCATTCCTCACCAGATCATACTTGCTTCCAGAGTTCCTCTTCCAACTTGGTCATTATTACAAGCCAGCTTTCTTGGCCACTGAACTCACCATTGGCAACAGCATACATTTTTAACTCCCCTATGCAGAATTAAGGGCCCAAGTCATTGAGGCTTTGTCCATAGCTCTGAATTCTTCCAATATTGAAATCATCCTAGATTGGGATATTGCAGTATATGCTCTTTACTTTGCTGGACAAGTTCTATAAAGTTGGGCCACAAAGCTTTTAGCCTCTCCCAGCTTCCATAATTCTTTCTGCTTCAGCTTCTGAAAAGCTCATAGTTGTCACTTTCAGGATGCCATTCGCTCCTTGCATGACTATCTCGTTTCTGGTGCATCCCATCGGTATCTTTCACTGATGGTTTTGATAGGGGGCATGATTTGACAACCCCTGTCTAGTATCCCTTGTTCGTTGCCAGCCCATATGTCCAGTGTTCTTGACAAAGCCTGTTGACAAACGCTCAAGACCAATCTTCTGGCTCCAGTACCATATTGGGATTACTCAGGGTTAATTGCCAACTCCCTTATCTTGTACTGTAGTTTCTCTGCTCACTCCAGGGTATTGCGTTTGGCTTCTTCTGACTTTTAATTTTCCTTCCTCTAATCAATATCTTGCAGGGATCTGCATCCACTCAATGAACTTGGTTTTGTGTAGGTCTAGCTCTCACTAGCGTCTGATCTCACATAGATTTCGACAAGCTATTCACTCCTACTGCAATTATCCTCTCTCCCCCAAGAGGCGACATAGGCAGTATCTTCCACAAATTTAGGATAATCAATAAAAGATAAAACTATAAACATATATCAGTTTATTTATGCAGTTTTTAATAATCTTTCTCCAATTTTTCATCAATCTTTTATTTTGCTCTTCTTTTTTCCATGAGACTTGTCCTTGTTTCAGTTCAGAGGTTCATCTTTTTATTTTATTCCCCCAAACTGGATCCTAGGTATACTTCGACCTACCAGTTTCTATGGTTCAGAGGTCTTGATTTTTAAAACTTAACCATTTAGATTGGTTCGAGGTCCTTTTTTCAGACTTGACCAAATCATTAGGACACAAATAACTTAATGGTTCACTGGTCTTTTAGGACTCTTTTTTATTATTTTTTCCCTCGATCCATTACTTTAAATACATAGAATGGACTCAATTTACTACCCTTCCATCCAAGAGGTTCTCGATGGAGTAAGCATCCATCTTGGCAATAATCTCAAATGGACCTGACCACAATGCATCCAATTTGTTTCTTCTCCCAAAACCATGTGTATCGCAATAGGCAACTCTTTCACTTATTTGGTATCTGATAAGGCCAGTCAGTTCTATTATCCGTCAGTTTTGCTCATATCCTTTTCTTTGAAAGTAGTATCAAAGGCTTGTGATTGCATTTCAATCAGGATACTCGTTAATTGGTTCAGGTACTGCTCAGCACTCATCCCCAATGTTGTTTCCAACACCAAATATAAAAATTGGTGGCACGCGGCCTTCCTCCCATATAGAAACTCAAACGGTGTTTTTCCTGTTGCTGTATGATGACTGATATCATAGGCAAACGTCACCAAACTCAGGTACATTCCACACGTGGAAGTTCTTCCTGAAACTAGCTTATTCAGCATTATGTCCAGCAACCCATTAACTCATTCCACCAGTCTGTTCATCTCCGGCAGGTAGGGTAAAGACATGACTCCTCAGATCCCCATTATCTCATTTAACTGCAGGATCACATGAGATGTAAAATTTTTCCCATTGCTGCTCAGCAGGACCTGCGGCATCCATGTTGGTATACTACTTGATCTAGGATGAACTTCACAGTACTGGTAGCACCTACTTTCACCAGGGCCTTTGTCTCAACCCATCTCGTCAGATGGTCAATAGCAACTATTATGTACTTGACTCCCCCTGTGCTCATCGTCAGTGGTCCCATAATGTCAATGGACACCATATGTCATGCAAATCCAGGGCGGACCAATTGGTATCCAGTTGTATTCCTATGTGGCTTGTGCAACTGGCACTTCACACAACAAGCTAGATAGTCGGTGACTTAATAGTTGATTAACTCCAAGTAGTAGTACTGGCAAATATGGTCAGTCATTTTTCTCAGGCCTCCATGCCCAACAACCTTATGAGTGGCTTGAACAATAGCTGCTCTTTCCAATGACTATGAGAATATAAATACTTCCCATTAATAATCTTGAAAACTTGTCCATCCATAGTCTTGTTGTTCTCCATCACTTTTTGAAGCATACCTTGGATATCTCAGAGCTCGTTCTGGATTTCTCCGTTGACCATTACCTGGAATAACTCATCCACTTGCTGGTATACCATATGGACCATTGGTAACCTCAATAAGCCATCTGAATTTTGATAAGTCCCCGCTAAGTGGACAATCTCATAATTGTAAGCCTGTAACTTCAATGCCCATTGGGCCAATTGTCCTTATGGTTCTCACAAATTGTGAAGCTAACGCAACAAGGATTAGTCCATCACCACTTTGAAGTGCGTTCCATGGATGTACACCCAAAACTGTTTATAGGCATAAATTACTGCAAAGCATTCACGCTAAATTACAGTGTAGTTACTCTCAGCTGCTGAGAGTGTCCGGCTCACATACACCACTGGATGTTCGTCCCCAACTTCATCTATTTGGCTCAATATGGCGCTGATCACCGTCAACAGATAATCAGTTTGTATAATAAATTCTCAATCGAAATTTGGATATTTCAAATTTGGAGAATCCAACAGTAATAGCATAATTATTGAAGGATTTCTGTGCTTCTTAATTCCATATGAATCCTAACTTCAGATCCTTTAACAGTTGGAATAAGGGATTGGCAATTCTGACAAAATTCTGAATAAAACTTCTAAAGTATCTGACCATTTCAATGAACACTTGGATATCTTGGACACTCTTTGGCACAGCCATTCATTCTATGGCTTTGATCTTCTGCGCTTGTGGCTGCAGTCTGCTAGAGTTGATCACGAATCCCAGATATTCCAACTCTTTCTTGAAGAAGTGACACTTCCTCAGCTTAATCTTCAGGTTGGCCGCGGACAGTCTCTTGAACACTTCCTCCAAGTGGTGCAAATGGGCAGAAAACGTCCTACTGAACACATTGATATCATCCGAGTACATCAGGACGCATGAAAACTTCAAGTCATTTAGTATAGCGTCCATGGCCCTCTGTAACGTTGCAGGCGCATTGCACAGACCATGAGGCATCCTCGTCAGTTGATATAGCACCTGCAATGTAATAATCGTGCTTTTGTCCTTGGTTTTCTCTTGGAAAATCAATTCGCTAATATCCTGATATTAGATCCATTGTGGAGAAATACTTTGCTTCTCCCAATCAATTTAGCACATAATCAATTCTTGGTAGGGAATTCAAATCCTTCTTCATAGTCTTGTTCAGCTTCAGATAATCAATCACCACCTGATTAGAGCCATCCTTCTTCTTTACAATAAGAATCAGACTTGCACCGGGACTCAATGATGGAACTAGAAGCCCATTATTCACTAGTTTGCTGATTTATTCTTCCACTACCGCTTCAGCGCCTTTGACCATCAAATTGGTCTCTTCCTGATTGGAAAATTTTACCCAGTAACAACCTTGTGGATCACATCTCTTTTGCATCCCAAAACGTGGTCACCCTGGGAAAATACTTCCCGATACTTTTCAAACAATTTGAGCACCTCCTCTTGCTGTTATTCTTCCAGAAAAGCGAGTTTCTCTTGATCAACCAATAGGTTGGTACTCTTGGTTACCCCAGCCAGTAATATCATCACATTGAGGCTCTAAAATCATGGAATTTTCTCAGTTCAGCAGCGGTATTGGATGAACAAATGAAATGATCAGATTCTTCTAAATCTTCATCAGTTTTTCACCTAAATTCGCCAAAACTCTAATTTCTCCATGGCTTGGCATTATTATTCCAGGAGCCACCCAAGGATCTACTATGGAATTCTTCCAGGGGCTTCTGACAACCCTATACAGCAGCTCCAGTATCTCTAATGTCAACCCTGTGTCAACTATAAATTGTGATCCTAGCAGTATGGTTTTTGCATCCTTGATCATCAGTGGAAGACCCAATTTTCTAGGATTTCCGTCGTCATTTCTTGTAACTTTCTGCCCACTAGTTGGTATCAAATTGGGACAATGCCATCATTGTATATCAAGTTTTTAAGTTATCTCTCTTACTCAGTGGAGCTTTCCCAAAATTTTTTAATAGACCAATGGTAACGTCTGACCCAATATGGTCAACGTATTATCCTTAAAGTTACATTTAACTCCGTACTTCCATTTAAACTCTGTCCCAATCAGAATGTTGTAGTTTTGGCTGGCCAAAACTATTGCTGGTGCAGATATCACCAAGGATCCAAATCAAAGTGGCAGAGTGCTATACGCTCCACATGAGATGGTGGTATTTATGCCCAGCTATCCCATACTCCTTCTGGTATTCTAAGTCAGGCGATATCTTCATCCTTTTCACCATCTTGTTTGAGACGATACTAATAGGTGATTTATTGTCAACAATCGCCATCACCCATACTTGATTTACTGTTATATCTATATATGTACACTCAGAGTATTGTAACATAGTACTTACTGAGTGTATAGCGGCATTATTAGCCAAATAGAGGGTTTTATTGCTTTCACCAACAATTATAAAAGAATTCCTTGATCGCGCTGAGGGGGATTGACAGGTTTGCCTCTTCTAATTGCACTTTGGTCAGTTCTTTGGGATTATCTGCAGCTCAAATATTGTCTGCTAGGTGTCAGACGTACAGCTGGGCACTTCTTTGATTATCTCAGGGTTAATAGCCTTTGCCCCAGATCTTGTTACCACGTTCACGTCCAAATTGACTACTTGACACAGTTGATCCTATATGTCTTCATCCACAAACAGATCACTGATGTCAATTTCCTCATGAATAATATTGGGAGGAACAGATGTCACCTTAGCACAAGACTGTTCCCCATCTAGGCTGTGGGCCCTTTTCCTGACTCCTTTGCAGTTGCAGACCCTTTTTCTTGGACCAGAGTGATTTTATTCTTGGGCTTCTTGCAATGTACAGTGATATGTCCCTTCCTCCGCATTGGTAACAGCTTTATCTTTCATATTAACCTGTTTAAAGTCTTTGGGCTTACCCCCAGCACGGTTTAACTATTCATCTCCTTAGCGCCCTCATTCCCCTTTGTGGGATTCAAATTTCATACTGGTTTTGATTTGCAACATGTATTTGGGACCTTTAATGATAGCTCCTAAAATTTTAAAGTTTCTACCATCTGAGATGTAGTAATTTCCATCGCAAAAATGGAAAACATCATTTGGTACAAATCTCAGTAGGGCTGAAGGGCCACTTGTAATGCATTATGGCATTGAAATCATCCAGAACTTTTGCTCTAACCAGGACTTACAATTCCTGGTAGAAATGATCAGCAAAGCTTGCTAAGGATTCATCTTTATGGAATTGAATGCCCATAAACTCTTGTTTACACTTTGACATGCATGTTGGGCTTCTGAATTTCTTCATAATGGCTGCTTTAGCTTCTGTGTATGACCAGCTATACCCCCAGGTGGGGCAACACTAGATTTTGACAATTAGTATATAGGCAATTCATCACCATCAATGCCTTTTGACAATCACCATATCCGTACATTCTCATATCAAACAAACAAAAAATGCTGGGTAATTACCCTGATGAAAAGTCAGCAATTTTGGTGCCACTTTGAATTTCTATAAGGTGTCTCTAGCCACCTCTCTGGGTTCAGCTCCTCAGCTCACTTGAGGAGTGATTTTGGGCATCATATCCAAAATAGTGGTAAAAGCAGGCGGCATGTTTCTTGGGGTAGTCATCTTCCCAATATAATATGAGGTGTTCTTTCTCCTGCGTTGGTTGCTGCATACGGCTCACATTTGCATTTGTGGGCCTTTAACTCCTTGACCTGTCTAATCAGCTGCTCGATACCAGTGCTGGCTGCTCTTAAATGGACGCAATCCGCTTCATGCTCCATTTTCAGAAATAAGACTTCCCAAATTAAGTCCCTATTTTCTTCTTTAATGACATTACTTTTCCAAGTAACTCATTCCCAAAACTCATGATGTTATCGTCCCCTTCCTCCATCTTGGCGATTCTCTCCTCCAAGGCTGCAAATTATTTTTTTTTGATGAGTTCAGGGCGTTCTGATTAAAGGTTGCCAACTCCATCCATAATTTTCTTATCTCATCTTTATACGACATCTCTTTAATCTCTTCTAAACTACACCCCTGTTATGAGCACCAATATTTAAAAATATATAAAGTTTCTGATTATTCTCAGCCAATCACCCCTATAAATATATTACTTACATAGTTTCAGGTTATGCGCAATTCTCTGCATTGTATGATAGTAGTTAATATAATCTTTGATAATATTATGGCGACTATTATCTGTAGTTAAATTGAAGTATTAGATTTGGTCCGATTCTCGTCCAGTATTTCTTCTCAAAATACTTATGATGCCCTGAGTAGGTATTCATTCCCTCATACTGCCTAACTTGATCTACGCTCAGATTCCTGTTTACAGTTTCTCTGGTTTGACGCACTTTTGGCAGTAATCCCCAGATTGATTCAGCGTCTTCTCTGGATCCCCGCTCAGATCCTTACCCTTTATCTTAAAGAGTCTCCCAATTATTTCACACCGCAATAATATCATTGAGAAGAATAGTACTTTAAATAGATTCTGATGAAGTTTACTAAGCTAATAATCTAGTAAAAGTTATCTGTAATTTTCAATATTTTATTAGTGAATTCTTTAGGGGAATTTATAGTAGGGGAATCTGGTGCCCAACCCTTGGTTGGTACCTCCTTGATGAAACTGAAGCCATTGCCATTGAATTACCCATCCTCATCTCAGCAGCGATGGTCTTCCCCATCCTGGCTAGGATTCCATCATTGTATATCCTCAAGACCTAAACGGAAAGAGTCAGAAAATGTGTCCCTAATGTTTTCCTCTAAATCCAAGTGAAGCAACCATATTTGGTAAGCGACCTACTTAGGTAATTGGAATTGCTACCCATTTAGGCAGGTTGCAAACCAACTGATAAATTCACTAGTTGCAGGCAGCATTACTCGCCTTGCAACTTAATCCTTAAATTCCCAATCAGTTGGTGATGAAACCACCAAACCTCAATCAGTACACCTGATAGCTAATCAACTATCAGATGCCCCTATTTCATTGGTAACTCTGCCTAATGAGATCTTAAGCATTCATCTGGATTGATCCCTGATGGATCTGAGCAGGCGTATAACCTAAAATCTCCCAAAAATAGTTACGCTGAAATCAGGGTCAATTGATATCCAATTCACATCGCATTAGGAAGTTATTCCCTAGTTATTTCCGGTAATCTAGACAGCTAAAATATGGGCAAAAATCCCAACATGGCCCAAGCTGGAAAGAAATTCCGCTGGCAAAGCCTTAGTTTAGCATTTACAATTGACTCCACCACTCCAGCAGGGAAAAAGATATTGATTAGCGGAAATTTTCCACATGCATGCAGATTCTCAAAACAATAAGATTGAGCTCCTATGTCAATACTAACCTATTGACGCTCGCCATCAAGCAACTCCAAGGATAACAGGAAATAAAAATCTGGTACAGCGTTGAACTTATTATAGAAACCAAATCTGTTCACTAATGATGGTATGGGGCGTCTCGCTGTGTAGCAAGTCATTAAGGCTGACAAAGCACTCAGAAATAGGACCCTACGTTAATATTGTGATCCAAATTATGAGCGATCTGCAAGCTCATAAAGTTCCCAGCTTTTTCAGAGTCCAAAAGAGTCTCAACGGAAACACCAAGAGAGCCTTACTGGGTTTAATAGGTAACTGAAAGTAAGCCTGATCTTGTTTATTTAAAATTTTATAAGCATAACTGAGGGGAAGAATATTTGCTGAACCATCCACTGGGCCGTCCTCAGGAGAAGAAACTGTGGCCTCAACCACCTGAGTAAACCCTAACCCTTCCACTTGTACCTTGGACAATAGTGGCACAAACAGATTCACATGTATCTGCTCATCAGTAGCGGCAGTCAGCCACAAATTTAAAGCATCAGAACATACAACGGCGGGATGAGGGGGATATAAGCGACCACAGGAACAAACAACACCCCACAGTTGAAACTCATTCCTACCAGACATCCTGAAAACAAGAGAAAACCTAGGTCCTTTTACACTTGACCTGGGGGTAGAACCCCCTGGTGTTTGAGGAAATAGATATGTTTTGACCTCAGCACAAAACTGCAATCCCATGAATGGGCCATCCTCTCAGCAGACACCACTCTAACCAAAGGTTAAACCCTCCATTCACACAACAAAACCAACGCAACACCCCACATATAGAATACGATGGAGAAGATTAAGAATTTGGGTTGCTCTACTATGCCATGGAGCGTGCTGATAATAAGACTGGCCTAGAACTCAGAGTGAGCGACCAATTAGAACATCATCCAGAATATCTCAAGTACTGCTGTTTTTATCGTAGGTTGAAACAATAGTAAGGCAGCCTTGAGCACCAGAAAGAGATTTTAAAATTGGAATCATAACTACTAAATGCCAGAGAAACTGCTAAAACTCAAATTTTTTGTGTTTTTTAGGATATTTTTACTGAAACTATAGGGTGAAAAAGTAAAAATAGAGTGACAGCGAAACCTGTCATGGTATGCTGCATTATAAGCTCAAAAAATAGGGGCATAGAAATGATTGCATTCACCGTTGGGAAAAATTACATAATTTGACTAGGGATATTAAATTTTAAATACTTTATGACGCTGGACCAATCTCAGCCTGGCCAGCTGACTTAAACTTAAGTTTTGCCACTAAATTTTCCATCCTGATGTGACTACTTTTGACAGCTTTGCGACGCTTCATCTAGCAGGCGATTGGGTGCACTAATGACCAGCTCACATATGTCTAATATTGAGTAGGGAAGGGGTAATTGCACCACTACCTATCAGGTATGAGCTCATAATTGCTGGAGAGAAAAGCGGAATGGTGGTTGGGGATCCTCAAGCCTATAACTGATTTAAATGATTTATTTTCACTCAAATAAAGATTTAGATTTATTAATAGACCTCAGTCTGCTGAAATAATCTCTTGAGGAGGAGAATTTCTGCCAACCCTCAAACTGGCGATGGCCCCTTGCTGATACTCCCTTCATTATACACCTAAATTTTCTGGACCAACTCATGGGTAGTTGGAATTGGAGGGAATGGCATGATCTTCAAGCGTATGCTATCACCTTTCTCTCATCTGCCACATGAGCTAAGTCGCCCATGGTGATTAGAAGGAAAGTCTCTGGCTTCCCCCTTCTTAGTACAAAAATGGGGTCTTCCTCCAGATTGAGCTTCAAAATGCTTCACTAGACTTACATAGAGCCTTATAAGCAGTGTTTGCTAAAGCGGGGTCATAATGTGTGAGCGGCACTATGGAAGATTTCTTAAAGTTATAAGGAATATCAGCAGGTTCTGACTTGGTAAGGTGGCTGCAAAATCGCTCATAATGAGGTAGGTACTAATGTATTTTTTTGAAGTAGGGCTAATTGATTTTCTTCTTGTGTGGATACTAACATATCCTCCTCCAAGTTGGGGCCTAAGTAGGTGGCCGACATTGCAAATAGGTGTCTGGGAACAAGTTCTGGTGGAACATTCTGGAGGGTTAAGAGGGGGTGACCTTGGATGCTAGGGTGAGAGGGAAGAAAACGTGGGCATATTCAATTTCAGACATATGGCCTTGAAATAATGACAAAAGAACAGTCGGCGTCCCTCAAGTCATTGGGTATGGCTTCTTGATCTACAAGTGGAAGGTATTAATCCAGAGAGGCTGGGAGGGATGGTAGCATCTGCATGAGATTTTGTGAACCAGATTGAGATATTCAGAGGCAGAGCAGCCATTACGTGGGCAATTTTCAGTGACTATATGGCGATGCCTCTTGATGCTGCCATCAACAGGGATTGGAGTCTCATGCAAGCTAAATAAATTTGCACTAAACTCAATTATTCCTCTGAGAAGACTTGGAGGTAATTAATTATAGGGGCTGAAGTGGGTGTGTGGGCTAGCATCTGTTTGCAGGTTGAAAGAAGCCTCAAGCTTCCCTGAAAAAAGACATGATTGAGTAGATAACCATGAGGAGGGTGGTGATATTTATATTAAGCAAATAAGGTTCTTCCAAGTGGTTCCTCCATCATGACAGGGATAATTAAAGCAAGTTGTAAGAACTTTGTCTAATGTAACAGATAAATTATAACCACACAGCTATTAGATAATATGGTAGTAATGCTCATGAGATAGTCCAAAGAATTGATAATGCACCAAAGAAGAGATCCATAGTATAACGGTTTTTAGTACATATGGCAAAGAGACCCTGGAAAATAGTTAGCGCTTTGAGACAATAAGTGATAGGGTCTGTGTCAGAAAATTAGATAGCAGGTTCAGGAAAAGGAACAGGTTTTAAAGCTGCTTATAGTCATATGTAGTTATTTTTAATAAAAGTATACTAAGAGGCCAAAATTAAAATGATGACCGTGACTTTCTAAATAGCCTCATTATAGTCCTTAAATTTAGCTTATTTAGAAAATATAGAAATAAAAATAAATATCAATTAATTAGGCTTGAAATATTTATAGGGTACTAGGGTTTGTTGCATATAAGATGTTCCCTTTTGGACTGATGATTGTATAACCTTGAACTTCAGATGGAGACACGTGATGAGATGACAATTTTTGTTATATTGTAACCTTCCCAAATTAATGGGCAGAATCTTTGTTACCTTGGTTCTTAGGAGATTTCAGATAAGCATTCTTTAGTCTGATAGCTCAGGGTTGTTACCTTCATTAACTAAGTGTTAGGAATCAAGATATTAGTAGCTGAAGAAGTTCTATTTCAACCTTATCCAGTTCATATTAATCAGCAGTTAGAGTTCCAACAATGCCCCATAAGATCCTTTCAGAGGGGTACAAAAGCTCTATGAAATATTTATAGTACCCAGTTGATGACCATGCCCTTGTCCACATTGACTATGGAGTATTCTGACCCACGTTTATGAAGAGCTTTATAGGACCATATCAAGAGGTAGCAAGCTCGCTGGGTTTCCTCTAGGGCGATTATGGTGAACATTAATAGTCCCCTGGTTGGTATACTGGTAAGTCATGTCATAATATATTGCTTTGTCTAATCTCCTTGGTTTTATTATGCACAAAAGAATCCATGGACAGAGACTGCAGCCAAATAATATTAACTGTTAAGGCTTGCAGAGTGATATCAGAATTTTTGTAAATGTTGATGTTAGCATGGGTTGTAAAATAGTTGGTAAGAGCAGTTTCCTGACATAAAGTGCCTTAGAGGAGGACATCTTTACCACCCTGTGGTAGCTGACCTGTTAGAAAAGTAGAGCATATGGTAGAAAATGATTCATCATATTGTGTCAGTAGAAGACATCTTTCTAAATATGGCTAAAAAGTGCCATTAGTCCTCTCTACAGCCCCATTTTTAGAATAATTGTAGGGTATTGAATGATCTTGGCGAGTGTTGAATAGGGTAGTTATCTCTTAGATCACCTATGAGGTGAAATTTGAGCCAATGTCAGACAAAAGCAATATTGGGATACCATGCTGTGTAAAAATTTGTTGGTACTGTAATAAGGCTGTTGATTGAGCAGTGACCATAGGAATAGATATGGAATCGATCCATTTACTAAGATGGTCCATTTACAGAATTATATATAGTGATTGTGGACTTCTGTAGGCAAAATACCTGTTATATTTTTGGGCGGTATCATTGTGATCCACCATAAGGGTCACACAGGTCGAACCCACTGAAAAGCAGACAGATGATATGGGTATTGTCAGTCCTCTGAACACTTTGGAAAAATATATAAAATAGGAGCAATTGCTTTGACAATACTTTTATTTGATTTAATAAATACAGCGACCTTTTTCTGTTCCACTCTCTCAACTATTACCAACCTCCTTCTTTCAATCGCCCATCAAATTATATATCTGTGACTTTAGATGATACCATTATCATAGCTTAGACATAATTTATAGATGCCGATTCACATTTATCTTGGTTGATATTCATCAATTTCTATCATCCTAATTTGAGGCGATCTAAATAAATTACTGTTGAAAATTGACATCGCCTTATCAAATTATTTGGAGGCAATCCAATAAAACCCATTATAACCCAATATCTTATTATCCTAAGGTGCTCAAATATTCATTAATATCATCCTAGTCAGCAAATTTTCACCATTCCACCGTAGCCCTTCAAGGCTTATCGTCTAGTCATATTGGAATCCTAACATTACCCCCCTTGACCGGATGATAACTCTCCTATTGTTTGTATGCTCAGAAAACTTCTCATATATGCAATAAGTGATTTGACCACTTGCTGGGTCTTTGATGGTGTATGCGTTGACACTGGTTTCTTTATTATTTCTAATGGACCAACCCAGATGTTGTCCAGCTTGTTTTTCTGCCTAAACCCATGCTGATCGTGGAACAAAACCATCTCAACTTTATGGAACTGGGTCAACCCACTACATCATAGCTGATCGGCAGCCTGATTCATAATCTTTTTGGTCAAGCTCAATGAGTGCACTTCCATTTGCAACTTGATCAACGTGTCAGCTAAATTTGTCAAGCAGTGGTGTGGATCCATCCCACTGGTATATTCTACGCATGAATAAACCAATTCCAGAAGAGCAGGCTGTCATCCATATAACAGTTGAAAAGGGCTCTTCCCCATGGTAAAATGATAGCTGATATTGTAAGCGCAAGATGGCAGTAGACAGGAGGAAACTCCAATTAGAGGGCCTATCAGTTACCAGCTTCCTAAGGATGTTCACCAGGGTTCAATAACCCTTTTGACCATTCTGTTGGACTTGGGGTGATATGTGGTCATCAGAAACATTCAGATTCCCATGAGCTTGTTTAATTTGGGGAGGATGTACGAGGTGAAGTTGGTTCCATTATTGGTAAAAATAAACTGAGGGCAGCCATGTCGCTGGATATTACATTCCATTGTGAACTTGGCCACTGTGACTGCCCCAAATACTGTATTGCCCTCTCTTCAACCTACCTGGTCAAGTGGTCAATAGCCACCAGAAGGTACTTACACCAGTTGGCTCCCATTGTCAGAGCCCAATGACATCAAGTGAAACTGTATGCCAAGCAAAATGTGGTTTCAGCAACTGGTATAAAGTCTTCTGGCAGAACGGCTTTTTTACTTGACACTGGTGGCAACAGGAAATGGTTAAAGCACGTTCAAGTTCATGCTTTCCCAATAGTACTAAGGGCACAACAACTCCATTGCCTTGTGCACACCACCATGTCAGACTGCCTTGTGGGCGCTCATAATAATCTCAGGCCGTGCTGGGGGTTGCAGAAAATTGACCGTAGAATCGCTGATCCGCTTGTACAGTTCCCCATTCTATTGGAAGGTATTCGCTTGCGTCTCATTTAATGCTTTGATTATTTTGGGCGATTCATTGTCATATTTTCCGCTGAGTATCTTCCTTTATATCACATTGCTGAGATCTGCCATCTTGGCAATAGTTGGCAATCGAGATAAACAGTTAGCATTCTGATGTTTAACTCCTGGGTGATGGAGGATCTCAAATTCATAAGCTTGTAGCTTAAGAGCCCATTGAGCTAAATTCCCTTCAGGCTCTTTGAGATTCTGCAGCCAACGTAATGAAGCGTGATCTGTTATGACTTTAAACTTTACCCCATGCAAGTAGACTCTAAAATGCTTATATACGTAGATCATCACTAAGCATTCCTTCTTGGTAAAAGTATAATTATAATCATGACGGTTCAGACTTTGACTGCAGTATGCAACAGGATGCTTCACTCTATCATCATCTTTCTGAGAAAATACTTAACCAACAGCGGAAAGGGATGCATTCATCTTTATGATAAATTCCCTATCAACTTTTGGATAACGTAGCACTGGCGCACTGATCAGCGCCATCTGAAATTTATCAAAGGCATATTGATGAATTTCCATCCATTTGAACATGGCATTTTTTTAACAATTAAAATAGTGGCCCCCAATACAGCAAAAGTTAGGGATGAAGCGCCATTATTAACCAACCATTTCAAAAAATACCTGTATGTCACATTTATATTAGGTGTAATCATTTGTTTGATGGCCTCCACCTTGACTGGCTGTAGTTTCAGCCTCTTGGAGTCTACCACAAACCCCAGGTTTTACAACTGATATTTAAAGAAGTTACATTTTTGAGGCTTAATTTTTATGTTCGCCTCAGTGAGCAGCGAAATACTGCTTCTAGATGATCAAAGTGCTCACTTTAGCTTTGAGAGAAAACATTGATATCTTTGAGGTTTATGAGGACACATGACAGCTTCAGGTCACCGAGGATAGTATCCATGGCGCATTGGAACATTATCAGAGCGTTACACAGCCCTTGGGGCATATGGTCAGTTGGAAAAGAGCTTTAGATGTAATTATGGCGCATTTCTCCTGTTCCTCCGTGGGAAACTTGATTTGCCAGTAACCTGATATCAAATCCATCACTGATAAATAAAGAGCTCCCCCTAACTGATCCAAAGCATCATCAATCTGTGGAAAGAGGACAGGTCCTTTTTGTAATACTGTTGAGCTTCCAGTAGTCTATTACTACGTGGTTGGTGCTATCCTTCTTTTTTACAATCAGAGCAGGTGAAACCCACAAAATCTGGGATGGTTCAAGCATATCTTGCTCCAGAAACTTATCAATTTCTTAGTGACAGTGTCTTCCACTGCCCTTGATTGTTGGTTGGCCAAGACCTTATGAGGGATGATCTCCTGTGTCCAATTGGTGTACCACCCCCAAGCGCACCCTAAATTGTGGTCATCAATGACAAAAATCTCCTTATACTTCTGAAATAAAGCTATTGCTTGGTCTTTTTGTTCTTCCAATAGCCCTATCAAGTTCTTCCGTGGTGTCACTGTCATTATGCTGGGCGGCAACTTGACAGTTAGACTAAATTCATCTCATGAACCAAACTCATGAACCTGAAGGACCTCCTCAATTGAGGTCAAGTGTATGTACGCCACTATTTGGTGTTGTCAGATTTGCATTGGTTCACTATGAAGATTTTCTAACAAAACCTTGATCTTTCCATGCCCTGGGAGTATAATCTCTGAAGCCACATGAGGCTCAAGCCGCGTTTGCTGATAGGGACCAATGACCTCCTTATAAAGCCCAGAAGGCACTTCATCATCTAACTTGGTGTTCACTAGGACTTGGTGTCCAGAAGGAATAGATATATGACTTGCAGCTCGGAGAGGTAACCCTTGGTATTTATATATCTGCTGGGAAGAGGCCAAGCCTTGCTTTTTAGTAGATGATACTGGACTGGAATCACTCCATCACTATATGGAAGATTGATATGGCCCATGTGCACCAGATCCTTCAGCACCCCACTAGAGGTAAAGTAAACTGGGATCTGCTGTCCCAAAATGGCAAAAGTCTCCTCCATCTTATCAATGACAGTCCCAAAATGTCACAGGAAAGCAGTCAATTAGCAAGTCGTAATTATTGTTTGGTAGTACTATCACCGGAGCTACAATGTCAATGGACCCAAACTACAAAGGTAGTGCACTTCATGCCCACTCAGAGACGGTGCTTTCCGCTCCAGAGGTCACATACACCATTAAATGGTCCACATCAGGTTTTAATGTCAACTTTGCCATCAACTTAGTAAAACTATGTTGACTGAAGCCTGTATCTATTATAGTGCGAACTCTATTTTTGCTACAAAAATATCACAGTATGTACACTCAGAATAAGAATAATATTGACTGTTTAATATGTGGACATTTACAGGATCTCTTTTTCAAGAAAACTCATTATCCCTCACCAACTTTGGGGTATTCTTTAACAATGGCGTCTACTGGAAGGGCAATGTTTACTCCTTTCAGGTTTGGCGCATCTGCAGCATAATCCATCTTGTCTCAGGAGGCTTGATCAAGCATTTGGCAGGCGTATGGCTTTGGTAGCTACTGAGATCCTTCATCCGCCATGGCCTTGGCTTACGCTAATGTCACTACAGTTACTCCTCCAACTGGTTGCTGGTATAAAAACCCATCATCATATTGAGGGACTTCCGTGGGATATAATACTATTGATTAAGAGACGTTTGGGGTTGGGATCGCGGAGGTAGAGAGTCCCATATCTACTCTACTCAATCTTTTCCCTTGTAGTATTGATTTTGTAGCACGTAGTGAACATGACAGTTAGGGCAGCTTCGTGCCAAGTGACCAGGGCGACCTCATCCATAGTAACTAACCCCATAAGCTCTGCGTCCTTGGTTTTCATAAGAGGGTCCAGTTCAGAAGTTTTGAGGATGATTGGCATAACCAGGGCCAGGTTGGTAAGATGATTGCTGGCGTTTGGCGTAATTAGGTCTGGGTCAGTAATTAGGTTGCTGACAATTTTAGTAAATGGCCCTGGGGCGGTAGTCAAACTGTTGAAAATAATTTGCTAAGGACGAGGCGCAGAATTATAGTTGGGTCAGGGGTTGCTAGGTGTAGTGTGGCCCAGATGAGCATATTCCCCCAAATAAGAGGGTGCAGCGGCGGTGGTTTTCTTCCATTCCATATTTGGCGGCAGAAAGTTAGGGGATGTGTGGTGCAAGAACTTCACAATTTTGAGCAGGGGAATGTCATCATCCAGAATTGGAAAAATGACATTGTGAAGCTCGCAGTATGGCTTCACTACAGCAGTCATTGAGATGCACATGTCGTCTTCCACTAAATATCCTGCCCTAATCAGCACATGAGCTTCCGCCATAAATCAATCAGTGAACTCCGTGAGGGTCAAATTAAAGTGGAACCCAATAGTCAGAAATTCCACTTTTCATTGTCACATCTTTGAGGTACCTCCCAAACAGTCAAAGCATTGTATCTTTTACATCTTGGTAGGTAACAGAGCTACTTGGGAGGTAGAAGATGACTTGATCAGCACTCCCAACATCCAAGACATTTTTCAACAGTTTTGCTTTACATTGTCAGATGCACCTTCCGCAGTAAACTCAAACTGTTTGAAGAAGCCATGGATATTCCCATTTTGATCG
Source organism: Massospora cicadina (assembly GCA_022478985.1). Taxonomy (NCBI): domain Eukaryota; kingdom Fungi; phylum Entomophthoromycota; class Entomophthoromycetes; order Entomophthorales; family Entomophthoraceae; genus Massospora; species Massospora cicadina. The sequence continues at coordinate 139,543 of JAKSZP010006692.1, forward strand.
AACAGAGGCAGCTTCTCAATATTGACCTCCTCTTCCCATTCATAGACGCGACTTTTAGGGGCATTCTGAAGAATGGGTAGAGATCCAAAAGCAGTATCTCAATGAGGAGCTGGTCCAGCGGAGGCTGGGATGTTCACTGCTTAGGAGGTAGCATGACCTTCTTCCATGGGTAGTATGTCCATTACTTGAGGGAATTGGTGCCACAATTCATACCCATATTCAGAGCTACCCTCCTGGGTGTTTTAGCTCTGACCCGCGTCATATTTCTTGTCATATTTTTCACATCTATGATGTACTTACCCTTCCCTATGATGGGGCTGGGATGTACCTGTCAATTTCCGCTCTGCACAGTGCAGTCATTTTGTAGTGTTATCTAAGAAATCAGCTAGTTTCTTGTTTAGTTGTTTCAGAATTTTTATTTGACTGAATGTGCTGTCAAAATGGTGAATAACGGCGTTTCATTATTGAAGATGTTCATAAAGTTTTTTGAGCACTTCATCTAAAGTGAGTTTAGGTTCCTCATATTTGACTGATGCAGTGCTTTGTAAAGGTTCTCCAGAAAAACAGGCCTGATGAGACATGGTTGGCAACTGGAGATTTTTATTTTTTTAGTGTTTGATCAATGAACCCCTGTAGTGAGCACTACTGCTATATTTTTGGGCGGTATCATTGGGATTTACCGTAAGGGTCACACAGGTCAAACCCACTGAACAGCAGATAGAGATATGGGGATTGCTAGTCCTCTAAACACATTGGAAAAATATATAAAATAGGAGCGATTGCCCTGACAATACTTTTATTTAATTTAATAAATACAAAAAAAATTCTGTTCCACTATCTCAACTATTACCAACCTCCTTCTTTCAATCGCCCATCACATATATATCTGTGACTTTGGACGATACCATTATCATAGCTTAGACATAATTTATAGATGCTAATTCACATTAATCTTGGTTGATATTCTTCACTTTTCTATCATCCTAATTTGAAGCGATCTAAATTAATTACTGTTGAATATTGACATCGCCTTATCGACTTATTTGAAGGCAATCCAATAAAACCCATTATAACCCAATATCTTATTATCTCAAGGTGCTCAAATAATCATAAATATCATCCTAGTAAGCAAATTTTCACCATTCCACCGTAGCCCTTCAAGGCTTATCATCTAGTCATATTGGAATCTCAACAGTACCTATAACTATAAGACTTACAATATGGAAAGGGGCAAAGGAGCAATTACCTAATTCTGGATCTTGGTTTGGGCCTGTCACGTTTGCAATAAGTGATACAAGCATCCAGAAAATCTTGTATTAAGTTAGACATTCTGTCTCAAAGTATTGAGATTTCAACCATTGGTAAGTTTTTTGCACAGCCCCATGTCTGATGATAGTATGTCCTTCCATGGAAACATTGGAGAATCAGAGGGGCGGACAAAAGTAAGCCATTTCCGTACTAATTTATATAGCATGTCATTTGTTATTTGAGTTTTGATTGCTCTCCATTTGAGCTTGTTCTGGTTTTTGGGAGTTTCTAGTAGCCGAAAAATTATAACAACAAATGAGGTCAATTTAGCGTTCTTCAAGACAGTTAAAACAGTCAGAACTGGTAATTTCAAGAGACCGTCAGAGTTTTGGTTTATGGCTCTGGTTGATGAACAGTCAAGAAATTATAGTTTTGTAATTTAAGGCCCACTAAGATAGACGGCCATCAAGATCACACATCAGTTGTAACCATAAAATGGAGGCGTGATTAATTATTATCATAAATTGCATTATTCAGATGAAGGGTTTAAAATGCTTAATAACTAGTATTACTGCCAATTATTTGCGCCAGGTAAAGCTTTTTTCTATATGATCGTGGAAAGAGTCTTGCAGAAGTATTTAATTGATATACCTGGTTGTTATTGTGTTGCTCCAGAATGGCACCAATGGCAACATCTCTGGCTTCAGAAGAAGCAAGAAAGTCTAATTAAACTCGGGATGTGTTAACATAAGAGTTTTAGTTAGTTCTAGGGGTAATGCATCGAAGGACTGTTGTTGCAATATCTCCCAGTGGAAAGGCACGTTTATCTGTTATAAGCAGACCTGGGCTCTGCAAGCTTGGCGAAATGGGGAATAAATTGTTGGTTATACACCACCATCTCCAAAAACCTGAATGCCTCTTAGACTCCCTAGTGAGAAAATCTTGTGTATGGCTGTAACTTTATCTTGCAGTGGTTGATACCCTCTTTTGCTACCTTATAACCTAGACTCCTAGATTCTTGCTGGAAAAAGGCGCACTATGATAGTTATAATATTAAAGATGCTGTTAATGATTGATCACATACTTGCCATAGATGATTGATATGAGAGCTAAAAGGTTGGGAAAAGATGTTTATAATGTTTAATTATATCATGACACAGGACATCTTCAGGTCCCTTAGGATGCCTTCCATGGCTCGTTGGGACGTAGCAGGGGCGTTGCATAATCCCTGTGGCATTTAAGTAGGCTCAAATAACCTACTATGGCAATTAGAGTTCACTTAGCTCAGTCTTCCAGTTCAAAGTATATTTTCCAGTACCCGTTATCTAAATCCATTACTAAAATAGAACTGCATTACAGCTAGCATCTAAAGAGAATTTTCAATTCTAGATAAGAGATAGCTGTCCTTCTGAGTGATTTAATTCATTTTGAGGTGATCCATCACCACGCAATGGGTCCCATCTTTTTTCTTTACCAAAAGCAGATGCGAAGATCAAGGGCTTTGCAAAGGTTTCAATAGGTCAGCCTCCAAAAGTTGTTTTAGGATGGTTACTTAATATTCCTCTACATTGGATTTTCGTTAAGGCTTGGTCAATATTATTAAAGAATTTCCAGTATCTACATGATGAGTTACTTTAGTCAAAGTTGAAATTTTAAGGCGCATTAGAAAAAGATTTCAGAATAATTAGCTAAGTGTTTCTCGGCGGCCTCTTTTTGAGCTTTGGTAAGGTCTAAGCTGATATTATTCTTAATAGTGGCTATAAAAGGAAGATCCTTAAGACCAAAATCCTGGAGAGTATCAAATTTATGTATGCTATGTAAATATGTTAAAAGACAGCAGGTGAAATATAAGCTATAGAGTCCTTTTCTCCTATGACATGAGAAGTTGGAGTCTGATTACCTAATAAAACTTAGATAGTTTCTTAATAGGATGGTTCCAGAATGCCTGAGCAGGGCAATCTCTCCTTAATGGGCAAATTATCTACCCCGCGAACTTCTAGTATATGATGGGAGGTATTACTTGGATACGTAGATATAATCACTTGCTCCTGAGATGGTGCTACCAGTTAAAATAAGGCGTATAAAGACATTCAATTCAAGCTTCAACAGACTAAAGAGGCATTTTACATGAGGTCCTAATACACAATTCTCAATCTGGTATAAAGTTTGGTTGACTTCCATAAGGTGTATTCTTTTTTATTGTCCTTTTTGGTGAACAAAGTTTGTAAATAAGCAGTATCTGAAACTCAAGTATTGACAGATGGAGCTCAGTTAGACTAATTAGTTCATAGTGTTCAAATGGATTAAGTTCATATTAATAAAGTATAGCTCTGAATTTCAGGGACCACTGCAGAAGCTTAAGTAATCAGTATGCCAGACAATGGTTAAGGCCAAACAAGTGCCAAAAACCTGGTGCAATGTGGCCCAGTAGTTACATACTCAACGTTTTGTTGAAGGTAGAGGGCAAATTCGATTTGACTGACCATTTTGGAGGATATAACTCACTGGTGAGCCGGTGTGAAAATAGCATGGACTTTTAAAATGTATACTTAAACTTCCACTTTAGTGACTAAGCCCCAAAAATGTGGTTTTAGCATAAAGAAAGAAGTTGGGGGTCACAGAGGGACATGAGTAATCCAAAATCCAATTTTATGTTTTTGATAATCATATCAGCATGTTCATTAGTTAAAGGGCAGAAGCTGCAATTGCCCAAGAAGTAAAGGTTGAGCTATAAAATGATTGTTTACATGAAGAGCCTCTCCTTCGTGTTAATGGGGCTTTTCCCTCCATATCTGCAATTTTTGTAGCATTCTTTGTGGGTATGTCACCATCTTTCACAGTAATTCTATTGGATAATCTTCTCATTACCTTCATTTCTTCATTTAGCATTGACCTAAGAACGTTGGTTGGGAGAATAGATGAGTTTGGAAGCCTTCTGGAAAGAACTAGTAGGGATCTCAAAAAAAGGCTACTTGATGTTCAGGATACTCAGAACGTTTATTTTGATGGCGCTGATATGTAACTGCAAATTGGGTTGAGACTCCAAGGCAGAGATGGCAGCCTTAGTAGCGTAGTCAAGGAAAATGATGTCATAAACAACCAAGATCTGGGACCAATAGTAGAATTAATTGGTAATTTTGGTTGCCATTTCTCTGTGTTTGAACAAATACCCATGAAGACTTTCTTCTGGAAGAAAAGACCTGGTTATTTCAAGATTCTTTTATAAAAGCAGTCTTTATTTGGCTCCAAGTTTGGTTTCTTTTCAGACTAGGGACATAATTTCCTTGGCGATATGTCCTTGACAGGTGAAAGGTTTTGAACCTTCTGTCAGTCAGTAGCCTCTTCCATGACGCTTTCTTAGATATATAGAAAACAGGTGAGACTTTCAACACCAGAAATGTACTTATCTTTATATGAAAGCTTAAAATTAGTTGAAAAGGTGTGGTTGAAAAGTCAATTTTAGTAATTTAAAGGTGCTGAAATTGGAGATTCAGTCTCATTGTTTTGGTGGGTCGCAAATGATCAATTTAAGACCTCAATAGTTTGCATCGTTTTGTAGGTCTGCGTACTGAGTTATTACTATGATAGAGGTGGCCTTTTGCAAAATATTATTTTACGCTCTTATAGTTCTAATTTATGATCTTCTATGGCTTCCTTAGTAGTGAGTTGTTTATCTTAATTGCCTTAATTTGATTGGTAAGTTGGATGAGTTACTCATAGATGAAGTTTAACTGAACAATATACAGTCAGTAAAAACTACACATATTCATGAACTAATTGTTTAAAGCTTCAAGAGTATAGCTAGGATCAATTGATGGCATTCAAGATACACACTGCAGACATGAGCTACAGCTGCAACTTAAGATTTGAGTCTTTAATTTGATTCTAAAAATTACTCAATTGTAATTGAGAAGCGTCATAGTAAGGTTCAGTGACGGTAGGTCCAGGAGGGCTGGGGGCCCAGGGGGCCCAGGAGGTCCCACATTGCCTTGCCGGCCAAGAGGTCTTTCTGATACAAGTATGCCAGGAGAGCCAATATCCTCTGGTAGTCCAGGTGGTCCAGTTAATTATGGGGGTCCCATAGGCCATATCTCATTGAGGCCCATGGAACCCACAAGCCCTTGTATACTGGGGGCTGTGGTAGCTTGGGGGCGTTTGAGGCCAGCAGGGCTTTGTGCACCTGGATGGGCCTGCTGTAAAGCTTACTCAAAGCGCGCATAACATTGTACCCATCGTTCTTTGATGATGGAAATATGATTTTTCGAGCGACACAATATCCTATCTGACCTGAAGATAAGTTTCTTTTATGATGGTGTCCACTTGAGTCATAAGCTTATGTTGCAAGTATGCAAAAGATCCTTCATTCAGTAAGGCTACCTGACATCAGGGTTCATCAACTAAGCACCATTTTTCAAGAATACAATCTCAGTTCTCTTGCACAAAAGAAGAAGCATATTTGTAAAGTTTATTTATTTATTCTGAAGGGATTGTATCAGGGCTAGTAGTTTTAGTACTTATTAATGGTGTAACCTTAAAATTTTCATAATATGATAGATGAATGGGTAAAAAAGTTTAGAGGTAAACTTTTCTGGATACTACTTCAGAGGCAGGTAAACTAGGAGCTATCTATATAGTACATCTATAGTGGAAGGAAAACTAATGCTCTGGCCTGACTATAAACGTCCTTCAGGAACAATATGACATCAAGAATTTGTTGTATGATTGGGTAAATAGTGGCAATTCTTATTTTGATAATTGCTTTGGTTCATAAGGTGAAATTCTCCTCTTTACTAAGCCATAAACTTAAGTGTATCTGGGACAGGGAAGCCTACTTAGAAAGTGAGCATTTCTGATCCAACGAGTATTACTAGTAATCCCATTATCTTTAGAGGCTTCATGTTCTGGATTATTTTAAATCTTCTTTTATGTCCTAGCTCTTTAATAGAAGCTCGGAGGACATGGCAGTGAGCACCAGTTTTCAGTCAGCAATGTAGATAGCAGGGTTAATCAAAGAAAAAGGCCTTAAAATCTTCTTGAATTCATATACATTTTTTAATAGAAGTACAAAAAGGGTCCAGAATTACTAGGATGACCAAGGTTGCTGAATAAAAAAACAAGGTGGGTCTACTTTGGGACAAATATACCACGCCAAGTTTTTTTGGCCTGTGCTGGTTTCAAACCTGTTTCAATCAAAAAAACAACCTAGAGTGGAGCAGAAACCACCTCGCTACGCTACCACTCCTCAAGGTTGCTGAATATTCTCAATAAAGTCCTAAAAATAGCTATCTAATTTAAAAATTATTTAGTGTAAAACAATATATCATTTAGTTTAAAGCTTGGGATATTTATAAAGTGCTAGGTTTATTGCACCTGGGACGTTAACTTCTGGACCAACAATTATGATCTCCTTGAATTTCAGGAAGATGTGTATGATGAGAAAAATCTCTTTATCTGATTAAAGTATTCCAGAATTGCTAGGATGGGCTCTTTGTTACCTTGTTCTTAAGTACTTCCAGAACTTTTTCATTTTTGCTGATAGTTCAGGGGTAGATGACACCGTTATGTCAGTGTCAGGAATAAGAAATATTGATAGGTGGAGGAGATTAAATTCTGACTTTATCCAAATCATCTTTGTCCGCAGTTTTTCTGAAAGGCTTTCTGATGAAAAAGTGAACAAGGCTGTGATGGCCTTGTCCAGATCTGAGGTGTGATACAATTTTGCTGGTATAAAAAATCATTATAAACGTCCCAGTGATTTCAATAAAGCTTATAAGCTTGGTATTATTTTTCTATTTAAATACTAAAAGATAAAGTTAAATTATACATTTGTCAGGATTTTTTATATGGGCAGAGGCTTGGCATCCATGTGAGCATTGTGGGGTTCAAGGGCAAATATGGCGGGTTTCAACGCTTCTGGATATTGCCAGCCTCTTATGATACATTTTCTGACGCTGGTTGATTTCAAGAGACGTCTGACAATCCCTTATATATACAGATTTATTAATATTAGACTCTATTGCCAATTTTGTCTTGATGAATTACCAATGTATTATTGTTAATTTGGTGGTTATAAATTTTAAATTGCCATTTAAACGCGTAAATACGCTATTTTTTGATCTTCTGAGCACTCTGGGGCCTCTGACAGTGACTTAACATTCCTACAGGGGAATATTTAATTAATGTGGCTGCCATCTAGTACACAAAAAAAAATTAATGTGGCTGCCATGCACCGATTTTACAGTCACACGATTGCCTCACGTCCAGCACTCTTTCCCTTTAGATTTTTGCATTATGAAGATTTTTGATTAAGAATTTTAAAACCGAGTTTACCCCTTATATCATGTTTTCTCCAATTACTAGGGCTTCTTAGCATCTTGTCTTAGTAGGAGTTTTTACCTGATAGAACTTGTATATCACTTTAACATTTTCAGCATAAGTGTTGAATCTCTCTGTATAATTATTCGTAAGTTTTAAAAAAATAAAAACTTTTGGCCTTGGGGTAACTTAGGGTGAAGGAGCATCCATGAGGACTGTTGCTACCCGTCTCACATACAGGGCATGTCTAAGATCAATTGATTGAGTAAGCGGGTATGCCTCATGTCTGGAACCCTTTTTTGAATTAAAGAGATAAAACCCTGCCTGTCTTGATATCTGGCACCTGGGGACTTATACCTAAACCTTTGCCTCACATATTTGTCAAAGCTATGCTTTGTACAGGTCTATCTAGATATGACTAATTTATGACAACTTGAAATCCAAAAATTTCACCTAATACCTTCCCTGTGAACTGTAAAGGCTATATCAGTTAATACTTCAAACTATAATGTGGTAGAAAATCTTACAAAAGTTCCACATGAATCCATTTTCGCTCTCCCTGATGGAGGTGCCTTTATTTTTTTGGTTAAACCTAGAAAATGCACCAATTATCAGTAACCTCTGATAAGTATTTAGCGCATAAAATTTATGCTTGTCTGCATAAATAAGGTCTGTCTACTCAAGCCCCTAAAGATGAACTAATGGATGAAAATAGTGATAGTTTCATGGCTGCGCCATCTGCCCCTAGTTTTTGATTTGATCATTAAAAGCGCAAGTGATAAGAACTTTCCGCTCCAGCCACTTCTGCCAATCTTACCTCCAGCGTCAGCTCAGCTACTGCCACGCCCAAAATTTTTGGTTAGGAATTGGTCCTCCCACCTCCAATCTCAGAAAATTCTGGCACTACTTCTAAGGCGGAATACAATCAAAAAATCTAAAATTTCCTAACCATGACCACATGACTAAACTGGTCTCAGCTGATCTGGCATGGTCAACAGTGCACAGTTAACTATTTTCTGCCATCCATATAATTCTGGTGGCTGGGCCAGCACTGGACAAATTAAATTTATTTGAAGCAAACAAATGGATTGATGATGTAGATCAGGCTTATTATGTTAAGCCCTATTTCGCCTTAAATTAATTTTTTTGAACCTCCCAATTTGCATCCACACCATTTCGCCCCAAAAACGGTTATCCTGTATATTAAAAAATAAATAAAATAACAGTAGAAGCAGCTGATGCACCTGCCAAAACTATCTTCTAACAACATCTTTATGGGGTGATGTAGCCTCTTTTTGAGGGTATTCCTATCCCCAATTTTCTTTATGAGTTTAATAAAAATTTAAAATATGAAATTGAAGAGCTCACTTTTGGTGCAAGACGCTCATGCATTAATGCATAAATTTTTGATGATTGATCCCAACTGTAAAAATTTATTGGTTCTGTCTATATTGGCAAGCAACCCCAATAAACTTATTACTGCACAGGTTTGGTGCTTGTGAAATCCGTCTGTGTTGTATAGTATATGATATTGTCAGTTAATATTAGTATGACGACTATTATCCATAATTGAGTGGAATTCATAGATCTTGTCCCAACGCTTGGCCAGTATTCCAGCTTGAAATACTTGAGATATCCTGATATAAGGATTTGTTCCCTTGTTCTTTCCAACCCAATCTTCTCTGAGATTCCCTGGTGACAGTCTCTTTGGTCCAACACAAAGTTGCCAGCAATCCCTGATTGTTTCTCCTTCTTCTCTAGATCCCCACTCAGATCTTTACTCTTTTCCAAAAAGAGTCTCTGAATTATCGCACATAGCAATAATATCCTTGAGAAGAATAGAACAATTGAAAGCTGATAATAGTTTACTACCTAAACTATATACCAGATGAAAACTATATAACTCTAGTTTTACTATAACCTGTCCTTAACTCTGTCTTATATTATGAGTGAATTTAAGGAAATTTATAGTGGGGATTCAGTCATCTAACCCTCGGTTGACACCTCTTCAATGAAATGGCAGCTGTTGCCATTGAATCACCCATCCTTGTCTCAGCAGCAATGGTCTTCCCCATCCTGGCTAGAATTCTGTCATTGGACATCCTTGAGACCTAAATGGAAAGAGTTGGAGAACTTGTCCCTAACATTTTCCTCACGATACAAGAAACCAACCATATTTGGCTAGTGACCTGCTTAGGTAATGAGACTTATTACCCCTTTGGCAGGTCACAAAACAACTGATCGATTCACTAGTAGTAGGTGACATCACTCGCCTCACAACTTGCTACTTACATTCCTAATCAGTCAATGATGAAACCTGACTGATCCCAATTGGTACGCCTGATAGTTAATCACTATCAGATGCCTCTATTTCGTCAGCAACTCTGCCAAATGAGATCTTAAACATTTGTCCATATTGATCCCCAAGGGATACAACCAGATGAATATCCTAAAATCCCCCAAACATAGTTACTCCAAAATTAGGGTCCACTGATTTCCAATTCACCTAGCATTAGGGAATTATCCCTAGCAATTCCTGGTAATCAAGCAGGCTGAGAATATGGGCAAAAAATCCAACACATCCCCCCTCTTGCCTAGATTTTCAGTGAGAAAAGGACTGGGGCATGATAACACCGCTTTGGACACTTGGTCAAATACTTCATTGACTCAAGTAGAGTACAATCATCAATACTCATGCTGCTTGGGATGACCTTCGGCATGCAGATCTCTTCCTCTTCCTCCTTGCTATTGCCTACTCAGAGCGCAGTCCCCTAGATCTACTGTTGTTCCAGACTGATCGATTTAATTGTGATGATATTAGTCCTGTGATCTGGTTTCCTCCATCAGGGATATGACCCGCTGTCATATTCAGGATTTTTGGTCCAGCATCATTGATTTCCTGATTTTTTCTTCATCCTAGACAAGAGACTCTTGCCGTCAATGTTCATTTCATGGACCAATTAAGAATACTTATTTATGTTCGCCTTTGTTATTTCTCTCATAACCTCTTGGCTCAAGTCATTCTTAATTCTTCTCTTGGAGAGCTTATCCCATTAATTTTTAGATTAATTTCTCCAAAATTAAAGCTTAATGGATTGTAGAGTACATAACGTCGACTTACATATAAGTCCAACAACACCCCTCTTGTCCTGCTCATATGTCAAATTCTGAGTCATGGTATCAACAGCTTTTAAAAAGTTTGTCTGATCAAGATCTTCGGCTCTTCTAGAAGATGAGTCAGGAAACAAGTCGGAACCTCATCTATGGTTCTACCAGGACTTATACGCCCTAGTCTGTCACCAGCGGCTATTCCTTCCATTGAATTACCAGAAACGGTAACCATTCCCTCCAAAACCAGGCTTACAATCATTTCAAACAACTCTCAGCTGATTCTTCCTCTGTCATCAATTCCAGAGTTGGATTTTGAATCTCTCCTGTATTTGGCTCCTTTCACAGATGCACTGACCATCATCATGGATGCTCCTGAAATTATGCCTTTTTCTCTTGATCGCTATTTTCTTATTGGGTCATACTTGCTTCCTGGGTTCCTCTTCCGACTTGGACAATACTACAAACCTGCTGTCTTGGCTACTGAGCTCACCATCGGTAACAGTATTCATTTTGAGCTCCCCTACACCAAATTATGGGCCCAAATCACCGTGGCTTTATCTTTAGCGCTTAATCCCTCCAATTTTGAGAACATCTTAGACTGGGATATTGCCACTTATGCTCTTCGCTTTGCTGGCCAAGTTCTTTGAAATTGGTCCATGAAGCTTCCAGCCTCTCCCAGGTTTCACCATTCCTTCAGCTTCAGTTTCTGAGAAGCCCATAGTTGTTGCTTGCAGGATGCCATCCGCTCCCTGCATGATTATCTCATCTCCAGCGCTTCCCATCAGTATCTTCCATTGATGGCGTTAATCGGTGGCATGATTTGACAACCCCTGTCTAGTATCCCTTGTTCGTTGCCAGCCCATATGTCCAGTGTTCTTGACAAAGCCTGTTGACAAACGCTCAAGCCAATCTTCTGGCTCCAGTACCATATTGGGATTACTCAGGGTTATTTGCCAACTGCCTCTTCTTGTACTGTAGCTTTCCTGCTCACTCCAGGGTATTATGTTTGGCTTCTTCTGATTTTTAATTTCCCATCCCCTAATCACTTTTTTTCAGGGCTTGGCATCCACTCAAATATTGTGGTTTTGTATAGGTCTTGCCCTCGCTAGCGTCCAATCTCACATTGATTTCAATGGCTGTTCATTCCTACTGCAATCCATCCTCCCTCCCCCAAGAGGCGACATAGGCGGAATCATCCCCATATTAAGGACAATCAATAAAAAAAAAATTATAAAACTATATTGGTTTTTCTATGCGGTTTATAATCTTTTCAATATCTTTTTATCAATCTTTTATTTTGATCTTCTTTTTTCCATGAGACTTGACCTTGTTTCAGTTCAGAGGTCCATCTTTTCCCCCAAACTGGTTCCTAGTTACTTAAACCTACTAGTTTTCTATGTTTTAGAGATCCTTTTTTCGGACTTAACCATCTAGATTGGTTCAAAGGTCCTTTCCTGGACTTGACCTAATCATCATGACATGACCAACTTAATGGTCCTTTGGTCCTTTAGAAACTCTTTTATTTTTTCTCAATCCATTGCTTCAGATACTTAGCATGGACTTGATTTACAACTCTTCCATCCAAGAGATTCTTCATGGAGTAGGTATCAGTCACCATCTTACAATAATTAAAATGGACCCAACCACAACACATCTAGTTTGTTTCTTCTTCCAAAACCATGCATATCGCAATAGGCAACTCTTTTTCTTATTTTGATATTCTGCTAAGTCCAGTCAGTTCTTATTGTATGTCAATTTCTCCCATACCATTTTCTTCAACGTAGTATCAAATTCTTGCAATTGTATCTTAATCAGCATATTTGTCAGTAAGTTCAAGTACTGTTCAGCAATCATCCCCAATGTTGGTTCTACCACCAAATATAAAATTTGTGGCAATGCGGCCTTCCTACTGTATAGCAACTCAAACGGCGTTTTCCCATCGCTATATATGATGAATGATACTGTAGGCAAATTTCACCATACTCAGGTACATTTCCATGCAGAAGTTCTTCCTGCGACCAGCTTTCTCAAGGTCATGACCACTGAACCATTCACTCATTCTACCAGTCCATTAGTCTTTGGCCAGTAGGGTACAGACATGACTCCTCTGATCCCCATTATCTCGTTTAGTCACAGAATCACATGAGATGTGAAGTTTGTCCTATTATCACTAAGCAGGACCTGTGGGAATCCATGTCAATACACTACTTGATACAGGATGAACTTTATGGTACTGATAGCGTCTACTTTTTCCAGGTCCTTCATCTCAACCCATCTCGTCAGATGGTCAATAGCAACTATTATGTACTTGACTCCCCCTGTGCTCATAGTCAGTGGTCCCATAACGTCAATGGACACTGTATGCCATGAAAATCCAGGGCGGACCAGTTGGTATCCAGTTGGTTTCTTATGTGGCTTGTGCAGCTGGCACTCCACGCAACAAGCTAGATAGTCATGACATTGTAGTTGATTGACTCCCAGTAGTAGTACTGGCAAATATGATTGGTCATTTTTCTCAGGCCTCCATGCCTGAAAACCTTATGAGCAGAAAAAAAAACAATAGCTGCTCTTTCTGACAACTTTGGGAAATATAACTGCTTCCCATTAATCATCTTATACACTCGTCCATCCATGGTCTCAATGTTTTCCATCAATTTTCAAAGTGCACATTGGATTTCTTGGTTCTCATTCCTGATCTCTCCGTCAACTATTCTCCAGAATAGCTCATCTGCCTGTGGGTATATCATCTGGACCATTGGTAAGCGTGATAAACTATCCACATTCTGGTGAGAAGCCCCCACTCAGTGGACAATCTCATAATTGTAAGCCAGTAGCTTAAGTGCCCATTGGGCTAGTTGTCCTTCTAGTTCTCTCAAATCGAGGAGCCAATGCAATGAGGAGTGGTCTATCACCACTTTAAAGTGCGTTCTGTGGATATATACCAAAATTGCTTACAGGCGTAAATGACAGCAAGGCATTCATGCTCAGTTACAGTGTAGTTCCTCTCAGTGGCTGAGAGTGTCCATCTCACATATGCCACCGGATGTTTGTCCCCAAGTTCATCTACTTGACTTAGTATAGCACCAATAGCTTTTAATGAAGCATTGGTTTGTATAATAAACTCTCAATTAAAATTCAAATATTTCAAAATCTGAGTGTTGGAGATACAACTAAGATGACCGATATTACTCCAGATTGAGATTCAATATCTTGGTCTAATGAATTTGTAAAATTCATGTAGGGTATTTCCAATTCTCAAATTGACCAAAGAAAAACCCTTAGGAGTTATTGGCCTCCTATGATGAGTGAGGCTAAGTTATCCTAAGAATCTCAACAATCTGAGATAACAAACAATCCAACATGACCAAGCATTTTGAAGGGGCTAAGCCCTCACTAAGAAGGCCGATTGCATCTAAATAAGATCTCTAATAGATCTGACCATCACAAGTCTTTTAATAATAATAATAATCAGAAATATGGTCCTCTGGTAGGAAAAATCTTGCCTTGGGTGAATCATGAAATTCTCATGAAGAACCACAAAATTTTCCCCTATAAATATCTCTGGGTTTCAATTAATACTGTATCCCAATTCTTGTCTTGTGTAGCCTAATTTTGATCTATTTCATACAGGATTCTGTATTTCTGATTGGAAACAACTATATTAATGGAACTAATAACCTCATTGCAATTGTATTAATCTTCACTAGAGCCATGAAACTAATAATTTTGTAGCTTTTGTACGCGCCTGCTTATCATAATTTCTCAAAAAATTCCAATACTGAGAATCTATTAGGTACCAGCGTAGCTCATCAAAAGATTCCTGCACTTCTTCATTCCATACGAATCCTTTTTTGGACCCTCAACAGATGGAATTAGGCCATGGCTATTTGGGAGCAGTCCTGAATAAATCTTCTATTAGATTGATATTTTTAGCAACTCATGCTGGAAATTTCATCTCATCCTGATTGGCAGATTTTCCCCCAGTATTGACCTTGTGGATTACATCTCTGGTACATCCCAAATTATGGTCATTTTTAAGTGAATACTCCCCGATACTTTTCAAACAATTTGAGCACCTCCTCTTGCTGGCCTTCTGAGATCAGTGTGTTGCTCTTGATCAACCAATAGGTTAATACTCACAGTTACCCTGGCCAATAATTCCAGCTCATCAAGCATGGAATTTTCTCAGTTTGGCTGTTGGGATTTCTCGGCACTTAGGTTTAAAACTCATAGACAAAAAATTGATTTTAGAATATTTTATATATAATATATATTTTTGTATTTTTCTTATGCAATAGGACTTGCAACCTACAAAAAGGTTCAGAGGTCCTTCTTTTTCCCTTCATCCAAACTGAGCCCTAGGTAACTCTGACCTACCAGTTATCATGGTTGAAATCTTATCCTCTTTAGATTTACCATCCAATTGGTTCAGTGGTTTTCTTCTGGGACTTGACCAAAATCTTAGGACATAACCATTTAATGGTTCAGAGTCTTTTAGAAACATTGCAACTATTTTCTTAGGCTCAATACTTCCTTTTAGTATTGATCTTCTTCTCTATATGACCAGCGGCGCTGTCTCTTCATGTATAGGCTAATTTTGCCGACTCTGAAAGTATTCTCGAATATATTAGGCCTTGGATCCCAACTGATTATTCATCCAACAGGTCCTAATTTCATCTCATATTTTGGCAACTGATGCTTGGATCCTCGTATCTTATTAGCCAACAGTTCCATCTGATTGTTCAAATCGTTTTTCTCCTAAAAATGATTTTTGTATTCATTGCCATAATCAATTACACAGGTCGTTCTGGCCTCGTTAGCTTCATCCAATTTCTCCTGAATTGATAAACTTGTCTCCAGCAACTTCTAATTATTGGTTGAGTGTTATTAAGTCAAACGATTTTCTCCAATATCTTGGATCAAACATTTCCTGTTTTGCCTTCATATCTTCATTGGTATAGCAATCCAATTCTCCTGATTGATTGCTTCCTATTTCATCCAATGCCTCATCTAAACACTCACTCCTCAGGACTATTTAAAGCAGACCTAATTTCAACCTGAGTTGATCCTGCTGTTCCTCAGAACTATTTAAGTATACCCAAGACAACCTGAGTTGGCCCTGATGATACTCTTCATCTCAAGTAGATGTCAGGTGGAACAGGTTTTCTTGCAGCACTAGATAGTTCCATACCTATGCTGCAAGTCCTTTTCACTGAACTTGAGTATCTTCTGTTTGCTTCACTCAGAGCTCCACTTCTGAGCTGTTTGTACGCCAATGAACGTGATCCACTTCACGTTCTATCTTTTTAAAGTTACTTTCCTTAGTAACTTATTTCCAGAATTAGAAACATCTTCATATGACTTTATGTTCTAAGTTCTTCACTCAACTACACCCCTGTACTGAGCACCAAATTATAAAAATATTGGTTCTAGTTAATATCAGCAAGCAACACCAATAAACTTATTAATGCACAGGTTTGGTTCTTGTGCAATATGTCTGCATTGTATAGTATATGATATTATTAGTTGATAATAATATGATGACTATTATCCGTAGTTGAGTGAAGTTCTTAGATCTCAGCCCAAGGCTTGGCCAGTATTCCAGCTTGAAATACTTGAGATGTCTTGATATAGGGATTCATTCCCTCGTTCTTTCCAACCCAATCTTCTCTAGGATTCCCTGGTGACAGTCTCTTTGGTCCAACACACAGTTGGCAGCAATCCCTGATTGTTTCTCTTCTTCTCTATATCCCCGCTCAGATCTTTACTCTTTTCCCAAAAGACTCCCAATTATTGCACACAGCAATAATATCCTTTAGAAGAATAGAACAATTGAAAGCTGATAATAGTTTACTACTTAAACTATATACCGGATGAAACTATATAGCTCTGGTTTTACTATAACCTGTCTTTAACTCTGTCTTTTATTATGCGTGAATTTTAGGAAATTTATAGTGGGGATTCAGTCATCTAACCCTCGGTTGACACCTCTTCAATGAAACGGCAGCTGTTGCCATTGAATCACCCATCCTTGTCTCAGCAGCAATGGTCTTCTCCATCCTGGCTAGGATTCCGTCATCGGACATCCTTGAGACCTATATGGAAAGAGTTGGAAAACGTGTTCCTAACGTTTTCCTCTCGATTTAAGCAAACCAACCATATTTGGCTAGTGACCTGCTTAGGTAATGGGACTTATTACCCCTTAAGGCAGGCCACAAACCAACTGATCAACTTGCTAGTTGCAGGCAGCATCACTCGCCTTGGAACTTGCTACTTACATTCCCAATCATTTGGTGATGAAACCCAACTCATCTCAATCAATACACCTGATAGTTAATCACTATCAGATGCCCCTATTTCGTCGGCAACTCCTCCCAATGAGGACTTAAACATTTGGTCAGATTGATACCCGATGGATAGAGCCAGACATATCCTAAAATCCCCCAAACATAGTTACTCCGAAATTAGGGTCCATTGGGATCCTATTCACCTTGCATTAGGGAATTATACTCTAGCGATTCTTGGTAATCTAGCAGGCTGGGAATATGGGCAAAAATCCCAACACCAACTATCCCCAAACCTGCCAGCACATCAAGTCTTTCACTTGTGTTCCTGCTTTATTCTTTTTTTGCTGAGTATCAGCTTACTCAATAGTTGAGGTGATGGAGACTGCCAGCCTTATTGACAAAGAAAACCCTCACTTATCTCCCCTCATGCCCCATGATGCTGATGCGCCAACCCCATCTTGTCTGTGATGGTCCACCAATATAAGCGGGTGCCAGATAAAAATTTTCCTAAAGCCTCTTCGCCTTCTTATATGGCTTCCTAGGCTATTGGCCAAAGTGCCATAATGAAAATTTTTAATTATGATAATTCCTTTGTTTGGCTCAACTCGCAAATTAAGATGCATGGCAGCTCCCACTTTTGGGTTGGGCGCCACTAGTGCTAAAATAATGATAATTTCACTTTAACAACTGATGCTAATCACACTTATGCTTGAGGAGGATTTAGCTAATATGTTGTTAAAAATCTAGCTTTACCAAAAGCATGTAGGGCTGCACAAAAATCCCAGAAGCATACTGTGGCCAAGGCAAAGACCATGTAAGAACCAACCATCTTTCCTGAATAAATTTGGAAGGACATGATTGAAATTCTTAATCTTTAGCCATTCATATAATAAAAACTAATCTCCCTATAAAATTGTTAAACCACTTTGGCAGAATCAAACTTGCTTGGCTATACTATAAATACTAAATTTTGGCCAATCAAAGACCATAAATGATGAACTATGGAATGAAAATGCAACTGGTGTTTTATAATACATGACTAAAAACATGTCATTCTGTGCACCGTGCTTCATTTAGTTATTTAATAACAGAGTTGATATTTGGAAAAAATGATCTAAATCGTTACCTGGAATGGACATTCAAAGAATCCAAATGGCAAAGGCCTATTAACCCATATCTAAACTCGTGTTGGAAGTGATATGATTGCGCCAGATGGCCCTGAATAATGCTTTTTAGAGCGTTATTTGTTTTAATAAAAAATAGAGATACTAAATGTTGCAGGATTCAGACTCTCCACGTCCAGGTAAGAAGCTGATTTCCCTGCGTAACCCTAATGATGATATTTTATGTACTTTAATTAACTTACTTATCAGCATGTGATAAAGAAGATTAGTAAAAGCTCTTTTTCGTGATTAACATGGTCTTGATGAAAGGAATTAATCATTTTTCCTAGATAAGGGATACTTCTGACTAGTACTCAGAGTTTTCAATTATTTAATGTTAGCTTTACCTTTCTTAAGGAGCAAAGAGGACTTTACCATCCTCAACATACATGTCCCTAAAATCCACCCAATTACATAGACTTTCTTTCTAGAGTCACAGAACTTACTTTTCAAATAACATACTTATAGGCAGTGACTTTAACTGTTTAAATACTATGGATGATCATTGTAACATGACATCATATTACCCCTAGACATTTAATGTCTTAGTACAATAGAAATCCATGGCTTATATGACTCAGTGCTTGTTATAACTAACGTAGTATCTCACATGACGCCTCCACATAAACTAAGGATTACTGTCATTTTTGATGACCCGCATTACTATACATTTTTACCATCTTTCTAAAGTCAAGTGTATCTATATTTGAAAATAAAATGATTAAACTTCTAATTTAATATGTACACCATTTTTTAGCTTGTATGATCACCTACAAGCCTAACCAAAATGGAATAAGATATGAAATGAAACAATCATCAGACAAAGAATCTCTTGAAAATAGATGGCACAGAAAGCCTCATTGTTGAAAAACAGATCTATAATCAGTTTGTATATGAACCAAAGCTCTGAAATGTTGGCTATCAATCCAAAAAAGCTACATATTATTAAATTCATTGATTATATATTAACCTTAAAGGATGAAAAGGGTCAAATAAACCTTAATCTCTTTCATTGAGCACAAAGGGCTCTTTGCTTTACAAACCAAGTAGAATGCTCTTGAATTGGGGAAGATCTTGCCAATCAAAGGGCTAATAACCTAAATGAAGGCGTGTCCCCTCAAAGACTATAGATATCTTCTCATTTAAGTATTTAAAGACATTTTACCCTACTTTTGTCTGGTTTACATCACTGACAAACTTCATTGACCTGGTGCAGATAATCTCACTAGGAAGCCCGCTGAAATTAATACTAATATTAATTATATAGCCTATGAAGGAACTGGCCACCAGACTTTTGAGAACAAAATCTGGTGTCCCTTTATAGGTACCTTCTGAGGCTAAGAAGTGATAGTTTCCTTCCAGATAATATATAATCACGTGAAGATGAATATTCCAAATGGAGGAAAATATGAGTGTGAAAAGATGGGTCCACATAACCACACAAAATATCTGTTCAAAATATGAGAGGCTTACAAAATTTATAATAAATTAACATTTACCTTCCAGCTACTGACAATGTGACCTATCAGATTCAATCATCCTAAGTATCCAAGACTGCGGAAGCCTTGTTTTATAAAACTTTACAACTTGGAGGACGATTTAATAAAACTTATTCCACTCAGATTGCATAAGGACTAATGTATTTATAAACTATTTCCGCCCTCCCAAGTACAGCAGTGGGGTTGCCTGAACCAAATAATACCTACGTCTGTTTGCAACCCTAATCTCCACCACCAATTGCAACTTTTGGTCGTATCATATGTATATTTAAATATAATCTAGTTTCCCTCAGTAATATCATTCCCAACTCCTTGAATTATATAAGCTTGCTTCTAAATTTTGTCATGACATTTAAAAGGGCTATTTAGGACAATTTTAGAGAAATCATTGAGTTTTTATAATAAAGTTTGGATTTATAATAAGGTTGGAGGAAACCTTTACGTAGAACTTACTCAGCAGAATATAACTGCCTCAGCAACCCTACATGTTTGGTTGGAACAACCTTTGAGCTAATTATGGGATCAGTTAGATGGACGTTAAAAAACCTGTTAGTCTTGGATTGAAGCTTTAACTAATTGGATTTGCCAAATCAAAGAGCCAATATTTAACCTACTTCTGAGGTGCGCATTTAAGAAGGACCTCCAAGATCTACTGTCCTCAAAGGGCCTCAAGGCCTAGAAGGACCCAGAAGCCCATAAGATCCCCAGGACCTTTCAGGGACCCTCCGCACATCAAGACAATCTGAGAAAAGGAATGTGATGCTCAAATCAAAACTTGGAATAAAAATTGAGGGGGTGCCACATGAAATTTGGTGGACATTGAAGAAAACTATCTTGCTGCTGATTTAACCAAACTGCCCTAAGTAACAAGGTTGCCACTTTATAGAAAATGTTTTAAATATGACTACTAGACAACAAATCAAATAATTACCTTGTGTGCCAAAGATTAATCAACTTATTAATCAACTCCAGAATTTGGAAAATCAGCAAGAGTATATATTGCTGAAACTTCCTTTCAAGATTACCAAAATCTACAAATTCACAAGGCTATCAGCATTAGGCGGCCACTAACATGCGAACAACTGGGGTGAAAATCTTCAAAATATCATTTCCTTCAAGAACAATTTGATCAAACTCACATGACCGATTATCTTGAGACTGAACCTTCATTTAATGGGAGATTCTCAATTTCAGATATACATGTCCTCTCTATGCCTAAAATAATCTTCATGCCTTATTTTAAGGAAAAGTATGTCCTTGGTAGATAGAACATTCAGACTCCATATTTGTGTATAAAGGAGTATGGAGTTTGCAGGGCTTCTGTTATTTGGAGGCTTGATGGTGCTGTTTCCAAGAAGCCTGGCATTCAACACTTGCTTTGAGTCTAATGCTTTCACAAGTATCTATTTTTATTCAAAAGTGGTTATGTCTTGCTTAGTTCCTGAAAGTAGAGTATCTGTCCTATGTTAAGCGGTGAAGGGAATTATAAGAGTAAAGGCACCAATTTTGGGGTATAGAATATAGGCGTGGCTTTATTAGAAAATAGCTTAGGAGCTTATACATTACTTATAAAAATAAAATCATAAAAATGAAAAATAATTTGAAAGGGGTACTTAAATTGAGGACTTTATTAAATATCGCTCTTAGGTTCATGAATGCCTCTGTAGTCTAAATCCATAGGTGAGAAATGCTCTCTGGATAATTTTTAAATGATTCTTTTGTTATGTAAGTTGATATTTGGGATTATCCATATTCATATTCTTTTGAGGACACTGTTCTCTTAGTGGTTTTTATAAGTTATAGAATAGAGTTGTTGCCTCAAAAACCAATATTTTGGTAATAAAACTTATATATATTCTCTCTGGGTCAATTGTGACCTTGAGTCAAACCCAATAGGATTTTTTAGTATTATATCATGTATTACTACTATTTGATTTATCAATATAGTAAATTGAAGGGTTTTCTCTAAACCCTTAAATAGGCTTATTTATTATTTCTCTCAAAATGGTTTTCTTTTTTATACCCTTCTTATTATGCCTGAAACTATGGTATCAACATCATTCCCTTAGAGAATACTGAAAAATGAGTATTTATGCAAGATTTAACAATATATGTGGTTATTTTTTAACTCAAGTTTCTAGAGATTTAATTGATTATTCCTCTCCACACTTGTATGTTATAGCTTATGGTCCTCCCAGATGAGCTCCAGTTTTCCTCCACGTGGCGCTATGCAGTTGTGTTAGTAAAGTACTAAATCAGAAATCTAAAAAGCTGGTAAGGGTTAAAGGTTGTAATTACTGACTAGCCTTCTCTTATAAACCATTTTGGCTAGATTCATCATTGCATCAGACTGAAGTTAAATATTTTTGCGCTAATATTCAAATCTTTTTCAAGTTCTTTGATGCTAAAAATTGTTAGCTTTTCATGCCAATAGAATAATAATTCCAGTTATCTTTTATATATAGCCTTGAATGAGAAAATTTTGATAATACAAGAGAAACTTATCTAATATGGCATCAAATCTCAGGAGGTTTTAAATCCTTTGCAAAGGATCAGAAGTAGCCATCATCCTTAATATTGAAGATAGATGACTATTCACTCGCTCTAAATTTCAAATTATTTTAATTTTTATGGCACTGAGAAAAGATTTTAGTCCCCATGCTTGTTGCTAGGTTCTTCATAACTATTAAGGAGGAGTTTCTCCCATTATTGCATAGAAATACCTGAGAAAAACCGTGGTAGGTGAGTAATTATTGATATAGAAAGTTGGTGGTAGTCTTGGAGGTTTATGAATTAATGCCAATTCCTGCAGTCAATTTTGTGAAGTAAACAATTCTTATGAGGATATTAATGTCCTGCAATTGATTTGGGAAGTGAGCCTATAACATCTAAACTGATGGTATGTAATGGCTTCTGCTGGGTCGTGGCTGATAGCTGTATTTATCTTTATGCAGAGTTTCTTTTTGACAAACTATGCATGCTACTAAGACCTCCACTATGGAGTCCAGCATTACTTTTTATTTAATCGAGGTAAGCTGACCAGGGGTCAGACATTACCGAATATATGTGAAACTAAGAGAATTATTAAGAAATATAAATATTGGGCACCCCAGGGTACTCAAGTTACCCCTGTTGCCAGCGGGACTGCCAGGTATGGGGGGTTGATGCACTACTCCGAGGGGGTTTCCTCTGCTATGGAGCAGGTGTGAAGTAAAGGTTCTGTGTGGAGGAACCAGAGTGGGAACCATGATTCTATGAGCGCTTTTTGTCTTGGTCTCATATATCCATAGAGCCAGGCTTGGAAGTGCTCTAGTAAGTAGACATGGAATCTGTTAATAATCCCATGAATGGTTGGGACCGTGCCCTTGAACGCATCTAATGCAATTGTGTGTATTTTCCACATTGCAATGGGTATTATTAGGGAGCGGAGGGTAGATGGGATTGGTGACTCAATCTAGAGCGCGAAGATACTCTTTGATATCGAGAATTCCTGTTCGTTTTGAATCTTGAGCAGGCATGCGACTTCCTGCCATATAGCTTTGGTTGGGGGCATGTTTCTAGGTGGTGATGTAGGGATCCCTCCCCTCCACATACTGCACATGTTTTGTGGAGGGAGTTGGAGCGGTCCGCCATCCTATAGGTCCTTCTCAAACAGCGCCAGGAGTTTTCTCTTATCCATGGTTGTAGGAGTGGGTGGTGTGTCATTTTCCACATTGCTTTCTGTGTGGTTAAATATTAGGGAATGTCCAGCATATCTAGGTATTCTATCCTAGCTATGCTTAGGGTTGTTGCGAGCATATCCCTCTGGGGGTGGTTTTCTGGGTTTCTTAATTTGAATTGGGGGCTGGGTCGTCCCCTTCCCTGTATAGTAAGCATGTTCTCTATGGTCCATCCCATACGGCGGATAGTTTGGAGGATATGTTTGAAATGAGGGGAGGTTCCATGTGGACCCGTTGCAGTAGGGTGCTTGGCAAGGTATGAAAGTAGTCTGGGTGGACTATGTGGGTTGGTTAATTTGAGCGCCTGTGCAAAGTTAGTCATTACTGCTCCGAACCAATGTTATTGCGGGAGGTCTGGATCAAGGATTTCCTTTATCCAGGTACCTAGGACGTGATTGGCATGGCTCTCAAAATCTATTAGTCCCATGCCTCCGCTTGAGCGTGGGCCAAATAGTGCTTCCATCCGTATGAGGTTATAAAGGTAGGTGAGAAGGCTATCGCATGGGCCTGGTACCACAGTATTGGGAGGATGAGCGAGTTAGCAACTGTATCTCGTCCTGTTAGTCCTGAGGTTCTTCCCTTGAGGGAGGCGATGCGTTTGGATACCCGTTGTAACAGGTTATTTTCCATTGTCTCATTAGCATATCCCCCTGATTTTAGCCAGATTTCAAGGTGTCAGACAGGAGTGGTGGTGGGAGGTGTTGCAAAGGGTAAGATAATTGGGTTTTTTCCTTGAGTGTTGGTGTGAGGTTCTGATGTTGTGGCCCAATTGTTTGTGTATTTTATTAAGAGGATGATTTCTGTCTTCCTTTCGTTGAGCGATGCATTGCTCACCTTGGAGTATTCCTCTAGAGTGTGTTCCAGCTGTCGGGCATCTTCATTGTTTGCTATACCTGCTATGCAGTCATCTGCAAAGGCCAGTATCTTGACTGTTGGTTGTCCTTGTGCGGTTATCCCCATGATACGTGATTCAGTTACTCGGAGGATTGGATCAAAGCTGAAATTTTATAGCAGTGGGCTGAGGGGATCTCCTTATTTGAGCCCTCTGTGTGGTTTAATCTTGTTTGTTATGAATCCAGGGCCGCATACAGCCATGGTTGCAGATTCTGTTAGGAGCATCGCCCATTTTATGAATCTTGGTGGGAGTTTGAAGACATGTAGACATTCTTTTAGGTATGGCCAGCTAACACGGTCATACGCCTTTTCTCTGATCCAAGAAGACCAGGGCACCTGTTGCTTTGGATTGGCAAATGTTTGCAACAGGGTGTATGTTGTTCCAGATTGATCGCCCTGGTATAAACCCAAACTGGTTGGGTGATAGGGCGTCAGATGCAATTGCGCCTAATCTAGGTGCTAGAATATCTATTAGAATTTTTGTGTCAGTGTTGGAGAGTGCAATTGGGCGCCAGTTGGCCAGGTCCAATTTGCCACCCTTTTTATACAAGGTTATAACGTAGGATTCATGGCCTCCTGGTAATAGGCATGTTTCCAACAAACTCTGGTTCATTGACGCCAATAGGGGGGGCGATTTGTTTAAAATATTTTTTTGTAAAATTCGTAGGGTATCACATCAAGCCCTGGGCATTTCCTACGTGGTGCACCGCGAATTGTTTCACAAAGCTCCTCCCGTGTGATAAGGGATAGTATATTGTAATTTGGTGGTGTACTTTGTATCTTGGCAGTTTGAATAAATTCTTTAATTTTTTGTGGATCTGTTGGCATATTGAGATATAATTCGGTGTAATAGCGGTGTACTTCCGCCTTGACTTTTTCAGGGTCAGTTGCCACAGTGCCGTTGGTCTTGCGGACCTGTGTGCACATGGGCTGGTTTCTGTGGGGGTGGAATTGGCAGAAAAAGTATGTCAAACAGGTTTCGCCTTCCTTTATGAACTTACCTTTGTTCAATACTTTGATTTTGTGTTGGCGTTCAAAGATGAGATTGTTAAGTCTGGCTGAAATTTCTGCCCATTTGCGTCCCCAATTAGGGCTATAGCCAGATCTTGGAGTATTTATTTTCAGGTGGTCTAGTTCTGCCAAGGTACACTTGATTGTGACTTTGTCCGCGGTGTACTTGTGTGATGCAATATGTCAGGTTTTGTCGATTAAATCTTTTTTGAAATTTTCCCATGTTCCAATGGGATCCAAAGTGAATGGGGCTGTGAATTCTGGGTTTGTAGCCTTGTTTTCAACCCAGTCAGATATCTCAGGCAATCTTATATTTTCTAGGTGAAGCTTTCTCCAAGGCGACACCTGTGTGTGGGATTGGGTTGGCGCTAACTGCACCATAACTAATCGGTGATCAGAAAAATTGATCTTTTTGTTATAAATTTGGAGATCCTTGAGTGGTGGGATTGTGGGATGAGGATGTGGTCAATACGACTCATTGATATGAGCAGTCCCTCACGTATGTTGGGTCTTGTCATATGGGGAAGGATTGGTTCATTGGGAGGAAGAGCATCCTGTAAGCCAAGAGATGCCTTCATTGTGCGATATTTAATGTGTCCAGGTGGGTATCCCCTGGGATTAGGCCATTGATCTGTATTGGGGTTATCCCAGCAGTTGAAATCGCCTAACATGATGATATCTGGTGGGAGGGTGAGGGTAGAAATTTTATCAAATTTTTTTTTCTCTCAGTTGCAGTGCACGGTGCGTAGATACATGCTAACGAAATTATTTCATCTTGGCATGTGATTGTTGCTACCAGGACTCAACCGTGCAAGTATGATGATGAATTTGTAATTTTTAAATTTTTTGTTGTTATGGACTATCGCCCCACAGTGAGTTGTCCATACTGATTGTGATGGTGCAACCCTGTTTGACCAGGATTCTTCTTTCCCTTGTAGGCAGTGGGTTTCTTGGATGGCCAAGATGTCTACAAGAGGTTTTTGCAGGAATGCCAGCTTTTTGGCTTGGGACGTATGAGCCCTGGCTCCCGCGATATTTAACGTCCCTATTGACACTGAGGTGCCCATGGCGCCTCAGAAGCGGTTGGGAGGACCCTCTGGTTCTATCCCACCACGGCTCATTTTGGCCATGCTCCGCGTCTGTACTTCAACTCTTTCACTGCCATTGTTGGTTCCCTTAATCTGAACCAATGATTCAAGGGAATTGCGGTTTTTTGCATTTGCATCAACTTTTCCTGCACAGGTCTCATGTTGATTCGATGCGGGTTGTTGATTGGATTTTATATTTTTGAGGTTCAACTTTGTTGCATTGTGCACCGCATTTTCACCCAAAATGCTGTTGCATTGTTCCTCAGTATGTGCATGACTGATGACGCTTTGTGGCTCAGTCTGGTTACTGTGAAAATTTTTGACCTGGGCATATTGTTCTGATTGGTTGGTTTGGTAAATATCTGAAATATCTTCCTGAATTTGTCTGTGGTTAATGGTGGATTCCGCGTGTGCCGCCGCTTCAGCTGCTGCTCTCTTGCGGGCTTTTTGTGCTGCTTTACGCTGTTTACTTGTAACTGGGTCCACGATGGAGTATAGTCCATCTTCACCCCAGCGGAATGGGTGGTGGCCATCAGTCATTTTGGTGAAGTTTTCATTATCTTCGTCCATAGCTTCTTCACAAAAATCATTTTCCATTAAGCCCTCTTTTACAGGGCATGCATGTTCCTTGTGGCCCAGTGAGCTGCAGTGGTTGCAGATGGGTGGTGCGCGTTCTGGTGTAACTCAGAATGCAGCTGACTGGCCCCCATCTGCAAAGTGAAATTCTGCTGCGCGGGGAATTCTGGATAATCCTCTTCCACTTCTAGGAAGGGGTTGATTACAGCGATAGCTTTGCCTGTGCACAGGTCGGGCATTAAGTGGAATCGCTGTAATTCAAGTTGTTAGATTTCTCCATAGGCCACAAGACCTTTGCAGAGCTCCTCCTCGATTACCTAATGAGGAAGGTTGGTGGGGAGCGAGTCAAAGGAAATGAACAAAGTTTTTGCTTTGTTCCATCTGGTGCGCGCGGTGTGCACAATTTTTTGCCCTCAGGGAGGGCAATTTCCACGCAGATTTTTGCTGTGGCATCAGCTTCATTGGCTGTTTCAAAACCAATATTGATCCAACCACAGCCCATGTTGTTGGTGGCTATGTACACCGCGTGAGGGAAAATTGAGGGCTGTGTCTCACATGTTTTCTCCCACAGGGTTGGTGACTCATCCCCAAGGAAGAGTCTGATCCCATGTTCCACCTTTGACAAAGGTTGGTTGAATTGAATGTATATGTATTGTGCGTGCTTTACAGTAAATACCATAACCCCAGATGGTGTCTGAGTTTGCGATTTCTTTGCAGATTGGGTTCCTGGTCCCCCTCCAGGGCGTTTCTTGCCCTTAGTTGCACCGTTAAGCGCACCGCTTGCCACGACGCTCGCCCATGTTTTATTTTTTTAATAAGTCGCCCATCTTTCCTGTGTGTGATTATCCAAATTTGCTGTTTGAATCGAATTGTAGTAACTAAAGTGATTGTTACTAGAAAGAAAAAAGAGTCCAGCATTACTTTTAAATAGTATTTATTCTTGTTCCATATATATATTCTGGCTTATCCATTTCCTAATGTATTGTGGCTTCATTCTAAATGGTTAACGTCTAAAACCATAAATAAGGTAACCATTCAGTATATTTTTCTTATATTATACCCCATCAAGAACCCTATTGTTTCAATATTGTGCTTTAGCACTTCTGTTATGGCTCATATTTGTCCTCTGAAGATCCTGACTTTATTAGTAGGTCTTGTATTTGTACAGCTTCGCTGGTGTCCAAATTGAGTAGGGGCAATCTGTTCACTCCATGCATATTCATGTGTCACATCCCTGCTAGATACGCAATATTCAAGGCATAGTGCTGAAGTTTTAACACCAACATAAATAGCTTTTAGTAAAAATTGTTTTCTGTAACCACTATAAGGAAGCAAGGTCCATAACAACTGTAAAATTTTACCTTAAGGGAAGGACCAAATGTGTTTCACCTTAAGTAGACTTGCTAGGCATTATTTCATCATGACATTGTAATTTTGCTCAGCCTTTTAAAATCTCTTTCTGTAATAAGACACCAAGCGTTCAATTCTTCATCATTTAGTTGCAAGAAAATGGCCTTATAGTTATATTGAAAGTTTCTGTAAAAAGAAATAATGGCTTTGCATAGTCCATTTAGCACTTAATTAGTCTTCTTTTCAATAAATCCTTATAAACTTAAACTCAATTCTTTGTTATATTACCTATACAAAGGGGGTATTCTTTATAAAGTAAGTAAACAAGAGGTTTGGAAAGTTGAGAGAAATTGGTAATATATTGATGGTAATACCCCATCATATCCTATAAATAACTGTTTACCTCTAAAACTCTATAATTCAAAAACCTTGGAGATCGCTTTGACCTTATTTTATAAAAGTTAAATCTTTTTCTATGATATGATATGTCCTAAGATTTTTATAATTGTTAGAAGAAGGTACACTTCACAGGCTTAAGTGTGATGTTTCTTTCTTTTGATCATTATTACTGACTTGAGTTAGTCAAAATCTTCAGTAAAAGTGTTTGAGATCAAAGTTATGAAAGCTAAATAAATAATCACGCATCTCAGTTTGAGATCTTGCATGATGTGATCCATTACCCATTAGAACAAAGCGGGTGCATTAGATAATTTCTAGGAAAGCTTGGTAAGTTGAAATAATCCATCCAGCATAAAAAAGCGCACTTTTCTTCGTCTTCTGGCAATATATCCATCTTCCAGTTACCACTAGCTGGTCCATTGCAGAGAAGAAATTTGAGTTGGAGATTCAATCAAGGCATCATTGATTTGTAGAATGGGATAGCTGTCTTTCTTTTTAAAGCTGTTTAGCTTCTCATAATTCTTCACTATTCTGTGACCACCATTTTCTTCTTTATGAATAACAGTGAGGATATGGCCTCTAGAGGGCACAAATTAAGCCAACATTTATAAATTTTTTAGCTTGGTTTTCAAGTATTGCTCCATTACCTTTTTTTAGTACTAGAGTTGCTCCTCTACCTTCAACTTCAAAATAGCCTTGATTGTATTAGTTTGATTTTCCTAAATTGATACTGTGTATCAGTTCTTCAAATGAACATTGATTGACATCTTACATCTAAAAACATCATGTTAACCTTCACCTAGGTGTTGCACCTTCTCATTTATTTTTGACTAATTTATCAGATATCTAGTTTTGAGATATGCTGCAAATTTTGATATTGGCGGGTAGGCCCAAATCAAGCTTAATGCAAATAAAATGCATTTTATCAAATTACTGATTTATAATTAGTTGTTTTTTCCATCTCCTGGTGTTCCTAAACTAAGATGTTGTATCTCTTTCAGTTTTTCCAGTAAAACCAAACTGTAGTGGATATCTTTGCCAAAAATAACGGGTAATATTCTTGGTCAAATTTTCTGACTCCATCAATAATAGTGATGTGTAATAGACATCTTTAGAAGTAGCTTCAGGATTATGTTGGTTGAAACTACTCTTTGTTCTCCTGATTTTATAAACCTCCTTTATAGCTTAAAAATAGTAATTTGTCTGCTGAAACTACTAAATTTGGAGAGCTTTTCATATTTTTTCCATAAGTAGGATAATGTAAAAGCAAAGTAAAAACAGGTTACTCAACTAGACAACAGTCTTTCTTTTTTCTAGGTTCTTTATTATCCAGAAAAAGGACAATACATAAATGATTAGTGTAAATAACTTTTCTATAATTAATATCTCCTTTATGATTAATCATAAATTGCGATCCAATATGTATGTTATACTAACTATTGTCTAAGACGATTGCAAAAGATAATAACTCTTGTTTGCCAAAATGAATTAGAAAAGAAATTAGGCACCTATTGCTTTTGGTGTTAAGCCGACCTGAAGTGCTATACTCCAGGGTGTACTTGAGGTCTGAGCGAGTTTGGTCTTATTGATGAGCCAAAATGTATGATGTTATTCCGTGATTATGGTTCCAAGATAGCCATCATCTAGTCCTTTTAAATATCCACTTCTGATTTGATTATTGTTACTCCAAATTTTAGTGGTAGGTCTTAATCCCTTTTAAGGTAAAATTTGCATTAAGCTTTCTCTAAATCTCATGATAAACTTCTTGATTTCCACTAGATTGTGTACATTTAAAATAAAATGAACTAATAGACCAAAGTACTGGTCAGCATTATTGGTCATATCAATTACTCTCAGGAAAAATGACTTGACTGAGCTAGGTGTCCTTTGGGACTTGGGCGTCATCAAAATATTTGGTGTTTAAGTGATCCAGTATTGTTATCTCAGTGGATTACTTAAAATTGACTGATTTTAGTTTTATAGTCCCCTTCAGAGTCGTCACTGGTGTAGTTCTCAATGCATGTGAGGTGAGCGATTAGTAATGTTTTTGTGTCAGGTATTTTAGTCTGGTCACCTATAGACGTACCTGACCCTAAGTCAACCGCCCTTTCCTGCTCATCAAGGTCACGGTTCTTCTTGAAGAACTCATCAACAGCGTGGTTATGCTTCTTTCAATAGTAGAATTTTAGCTTCTCCAACTTTTGGAGTTGGTTTCCTCCACAGTATACACTATGGGTTTTGTGGAGCTTTTTGGGTGGTTTCCAGCTTATATATAAATTACATCTAGAAGAGCTTTCTTGATATCCGATACAGAGTTGAAGCTTTGTTTGATTTAAGTGATGTACATTGCTAAGTCGAGTATACTATGTAAAGAAGAAACATGATAGATATGGCAGCATCCAATATGAGAATTTTTCAAGGCATCAGAGTTTGAGCCTTGATATAGAAGCAATCCACAAATTCATCTATGGGTTCAGTTTAGTGTGGTTTAATCTTCATGAAGGTTCTTTTCATCATTCAGAGTACCCTGGAACCTAATCTATAGATAAGCGCTTCTTCACTTTACCACAGTTATTCAGGTTGTCACGTGAGGTATCATAACCTCCTGCGCCATGTGATTTTAAATAAGACAAGATATGCTTACCCTTTTGATATAATGTGCACCTTCCACTGTGGTCTCATAGACATAGAGCTATGTTATAAATCTTTCTCCAGGTGTAAACTTGTCCTCAAAGGTATTTGAAGGAAGTGTCTTATAATTTGTGATTACATCTACTCTGGGAACTTTTGATTCAGTAATCTATGTATGCATGTTGAATTACTCAACTTGTCAAGAGAGTCAGCCAATTTATTCTTGTAGTGAGTTTGTATTTTTCAGCCATTTGTTTGTCAGTGTCCTTTATAGGCCAAGCAAATATTAATTAAATTAGTGTCAGCAGGCTTCCTTGTGCATATTTCTTCACTAGGGAAAAGCTCTTTGTCTTTTCTAAGCGAATGATTTATCACTAGAACATAAGTACTTTGGCAGGTGGGTTTATAGCCCATTGAAACTATCTTTTATCATTAGTTTCACGGTTCCTTAGTGAACATTTTAACTTAATATGAGATAGTTTATATGAAATTAAAAAGTCACTTTCAAGTAAATAAGCAGAACTAATAGTACTTCTAGGAAAATAATAAACAATCTTAGTAATATCAGAATGATCAGCGTAAAATGTCAAGGATATACTACCCTAGATATTTTGCAAGATAAAGGGAACAATGACCAGATAAAGTATATAGGGTAGACAGAGTTAAGATAAGATGAGACGAACTGAGGCTGAAATAAAGCCTTGATTTCTACCTTGAAAGATAATAATTTAGATAGGGAAAATCACCCTATTTTATTTAAGTGGAGCCTGATCAGGAGACCTATCTCAAATTTATTTAGTTAAAAATTCAGTGTTTATAAAGCATTTGATTTGAAATTTGTGGTTAATAATAAATTTTAGGCCTTGAGTCCAATAAGATATTAATTTATAAGTAACAACAAAAATAGGACACGATTTCCTAAATGAATAAATGATTCAAAAGTCCAAGGTTTAGGCTTCACAATTTTTAGGCAAACCTTAAAATGTCCCTCCAAGCCTTGACTGGGGGTGACAATAATTTTGCTAGGGCTGGCTAGCCTGGTTAGGGTCCCAAAATCATAATCAGTTTAAGTATAATAAACCAGAGCAGATGGGTTAGATATTGGCCCAGCGAGCCAGAGTTTTGTTTCAGTCTCATCATTTGTAGGCAATTGGTAGGATGGTAAACCTTTTATTAACATTGTTCTTGACTTTATTCTCTCTGAAAAGTTTGATTCTGAAGAGGCGAGGATCAAAAGGTTTTATCATCTCATATTGCTCAGGATTGGCAAGCTTCATTTCATAATTAAGGCTGAGGGATAGTGCATAAAAATAGTTTAACTTCTTTAGTGGCTTGCTTGAGTCAGGCTTATCCTTGGGCTTGTAGAGTATTATGATATCTGGTACTTCATTCAGAGAAACAAGCTGGTTAAGGGATTTTGTCAAGGATTTGTGCAACCATATGATGAGAACATATATTAAATTAGAAGTTCACCATAGTTACAGATAAAGTTAAATTTTGGTTGGGAGGAATTAGTTCAGAAGATTGGATGTAATTGTCAAAATAGTAAAAAAAAGCATTTGGGTTGCTTTCCCCTATTTGACATGACTGCAGAGGCAAAAAATTTGTTTATAGCCTAACTCTAACTCTAAACAGAAGTTATACAGTCTACATTCAATTTTTTCTGATGAGATTTATCTTAAAAGATGGAAGTTTGCTGCATTTATGGGTAAATATAAGATAGGATTAGGAGGCGTCAAGTTATCAGATTAAGATAAGGGCCAAATTAATGAAGGGAGAGCGCTTTGTTTATTTGTGCTGGTTGACATGTTGAAGTTGAAGAGTTAAGTCTATGGCCTTACATCAAATTATTATGGAAATTTGGGTAGTTTGGCTATTTATAAAATGGAGGCAAATACTATTAAGTAGGCATCTAAAATCAGAATTTTAATGGACTGGCAAGTTGGATCCTTGAAGTCCAAGCTGATTTCAGGTGGCAGATTTCCAATGATTATGTTTTTATAATTAAATGCCACTTCATCTTGCCTTTTAAAATACCATCACTATTTTGGGATAGCCAGCTTTAAGGTTTAAATTGGGAAGTTTGGGGTCAAAGCTGATTTGAAGGCCAGTAAAAATTGTTAGAACTTTAGGCTATTGATTTGACTTCTCTCTTGTTACAAACACTTTTGCAACAAAATTCAATTCAAGTCTGGTAGGAGGTTGATAATATCATTGAGGAGATTAGTTGGCACCCAATGTCAGGGAGAAGTTGGGCGAGCAAAGTCAAGGTCACAGGTGTTGGCCCCGCGATATCTAAATTTTGCAAACGCCCCGGCGAGCCCAGGGGAATAGATAAACAAAAAAACCAGCGGTTACCATTTACCCAGAAACTTTAGCTTGGCAAGAGCGATGCAACCAGTACATCAATATGTCACACTCCAACTACTCTCATTGGTGGAACACGGGGTGTGGGTATTCCTGGATGTTCAGCAGATGGCGCATTGGGAGAGGTTTTGTGGGGATGTACACACTCATTTCCCAAACATGGTGTATGTTGCACCCCATTCCATGCCATGTGGTTGGCTGGATCTTGGCTTCAAAAGTAAGGAAGCGGCAGATGAAGCCACAATGGTGCACGTTATAGTAGACATCCCAGACAGACAGTGGGTCATTAGAACTAAGCACACCCGTTGGACAAAATCAAATAAAAGTTTTGTAACTTTTGACTTTCTGCCCACCTATGGTCAAATGCACCGTACTTGAACAACACCTGAAGGCTGGGCTCACCATATATGGCGAAATGCAATCCTTCAAAATGCAGCGCTTTACGCTAATGCCAAACCTGTGCACAGGAAAAGCAATTGCAGTCCTAACCCCATCCAAAGAGATAGCGAAGGATCTGACCCAAATCCCACATACCACTTTTGTCAACATTGATGGGCATGACACCTACCCTTTCAGGGTCACCGTGGACAGCGCACCTCCCATCTGCGCATTATGTAGCGCTTTTGGCCACAAGGCCCACACCTGCCCCGCCAAGGAGGACATTACTTATCGAGAGTTTCCCTCAGATTCTACGGATGGTGGAGAAGCCCACTATGAACTGACATCTGACACAAAGGCAGCCTTCCCGTGGGGAGTGCAACGATGCTACATCCTAGTAAAGACAATATCCCCACAAGAGCGGAATAAGGCCAAACAGGCCCACAAGGCGGCAGCCAAGGAGGCGTCCAAGACTGCTTCCGCCATCCTGTCATCCCAGCTTCATGAGGACATCGAGACTTTTGCATTGGAAGCATCTCATGAATCCCTTGACCAATCAGATTGGGACACCCAAGTCAATTGGGCCCTCCAAGCTGAACACCCGCTGGGCGAGTCAGTTTCACCTGACCAATGCACCCAAGCATCAATTGAGACCAAATTGGTCACCAACTTTCCAGCCAATATTCCACTTCCAAGTGATGGTGCACCACAAATGCACGCACCGCAAAAATCTCATGTCGCAGCAGGTAAAAAAGCAAAGGCAAAAGCCAACACAAACTTAACTGCTA
This sequence comes from Massospora cicadina, assembly GCA_022478985.1. Classification (NCBI taxonomy): domain Eukaryota; kingdom Fungi; phylum Entomophthoromycota; class Entomophthoromycetes; order Entomophthorales; family Entomophthoraceae; genus Massospora; species Massospora cicadina. The sequence goes on from JAKSZP010006692.1 coordinate 174,367, forward strand.
AAGCTAACCATTTCAACAATTACACAGTAGCATCATGTACCTGGGGCGCCATCAAGTGCTGTGAAGAAATTGAGGAGGCTGAAGGGCTTGGGTGCCCTTCCCCTCACACCTAAGGTGCAATGGGGGAGCCTTTACTTTAGGGATGTTGAACATTGCTGGACTCAAGGCCTCGCCATCCTGGGCTAGTAAACTGAGTTTTTTACAAAATAATTTAACCATGGACATACTGGCCATTCAGGAAACCCACTGTCCGCGTGGCTCTGTTGATACATGGAAATCCATGCTCCTCCCTTCTCTCTCCTTCTGGTCTGAGCACTGTGGGTGCTAGTTTGAGTGAACGATAATTTTAAATTTATAGCATTTTTATTCTTAAACGGCTGCATCCTTGTTGTCACTTTTTTGTGGGATGACAAAGTGCATGCTATTGCTAATGTTTACACCTTGACCTGTAAACAAGAACGTTGGGAATTTTTCTCATCAGTCAATTCCATTCCGTTGCCCCCTGATCCTTTCATCATTGGTGATATGAACTGCTGGTTGAGCCCATCCACAGACCGCTGGCCCTCATCACCTACATCCCCACAGGGACACGTAGAACTCTGCATTATCAAAGCCACCCTAGGGTTGGTCGATACTTTGCACGTCATGCTCCACTACTCAAAAACATGTTGTGCCCCCATATCCACAATGGTTAGTTAAGGTTCATGTCCCGCATCAACCTTATCCTCACACCGTTGAAATTTTGTACCCAAATTTCCCATTTCACCACGAAAAAAATCAATTTCTCTAACCACAGGATGGTATTGATCTCCTTCCATTTATCCAACCTAGCGGCTCAGGCTCCAAAATGGTGCAAACTTCACCCAGCCAAAATCACGTCGCCAAGATTTTCCTCATGGGTGTAATCTGCAGCCACGGCTCCAGAGTTTGCTGCACCGCTTTGTGCAGATCCAATTTCCACAAGGTCTACCTTAAAGGCGAGCACAATATGTCAGGCTCGCCACCTTTCCTCCCGCTGCTCACAGTCCACCTTGGCAGTCATTTCGCGCGCTCTGGCAGAGTTGGACCACCTGGAGTCCAACATCCCAACCGCGGGCTACAGCCCAGCTTGGGGTCACAAGTGGGAGGAAGTAGCCACCCACCTTAACGCTCTAGTGTGACAACACAAGCATTGAATTTGTGTTCAGTAAAAAGCTGAACACATTACAGAGGGTGACACATGCTCCGCTTAATTTTTTCGGAAATTTCTTGCACCATGCTAGAGCTTGGCCTGCACTCAGGTGCGAAGGCCAGACAATTCCGTAGAGGATATGCCAGCTGAAGTGGCGATCAAAATACAAAACTATTACTCCAAGTTGTATTGATCTGAACTAATTCAGCTGGCCAAAATGGCAAATTTTCTCAAAAGTGCACACATCCACACTGTTTCCCATTTCCAAGAGTTGATGAATTTTATTACTTGGGATAAACTCTGGTCTGCCGTTTGCGGTGCACCATATAGGAAATGCCCAGGCCTGGATGACATTCCTTATGAGTTCTATAAGAAGTATTTCGAGGATTTATCCCCTTGCTGCTTGCCTCTCTTAACCAAGGCCTTTTGGAAACGCGCCTCCTACCAGGAGGGCAAGAGGCCTACACCATTACACTATTCAAAAAAGGGGATAAGCTGGACTTGGCCAACTGGCGCCCCATTTCTCCTACTAACACAGACACAAATTTTTTACTAAAATATGGCTAACCATCTCAGAATTGCTGCCTCTGCTCTCATCTCCCCTGAAAAATTCAGTTTCATACATAAAAGGTCGATTTGGGACAACATACACACTGTAGCCGATGTCTGTCAGTCCACGGCCTTTGGTGCACTTGTATTTTTAGACCAACAGAAGGCCTATGATAGAGTCAACTGTGAATACTTCAGAGCCTGCCTCCACCAGTTCCGCCTACCCCTCGCTTCATCAATTGGGTGATGTTGCTAACAGAATCCGCCACAATGGCTGTGCGTGGCCCTGGCTTTCTCACAGATGTAGTCCGCCCTCAAAGGGGCCTACGCCAAGGGGACCCTCTTAGCCCACTCTTGTATAACTTCAGCCTTGACCCGCTTCTTTAAAATGTGAATGCCCGCATTACTGGGGTCCACATGCAAGGCCAAGCCCCAGTCAAGAAGTTGGCATTTGCTGATGATTGTGTGGCTGGGGTGTCTAACAATCATGATGCACGCGCGAATGAAGCTACTATCCAGGTTTACTCTAGGGTAAGTAATGCTGCACTCAACGCCTCCAAAACCAAAATTATTCTCCTTGGTCGGTGTCAAACCCGCTGGGCCCCAGCTCCATGTTTCCTATCCGCCCCATCAGCTAGCGCACAAGTTAGCTTGCCCTGCCCACCCCACACCGCCCCGCTTGTGCTCCCCTTTGTGCCAAGCCCCACCGTGGGCCCTGTCCGCCATTTGGGGGTGTGGCTGGAGGCAGGTGGGTACGCCTCAATGGTGATGTAAAACCATATTCTAGACAATGTGACGAAACGCATAGCTTCCCTCAGAGCCCGTCAGACTTCCCTTACAGGCAGGGTAGTACTAGCCAACTCTATGCTCCTCTCAAAAGTTTAGTTTGGTGCCCACGCCATCGCTTTTTCCCCAAGTTTCTTCAAATCACTGTATGCCCTTCTTCAAGGGTGCTTTGGTTGGGTCGCCCACTGCCAGTGCGCCTAGATGTCATGTTTGGCCCTCTCCATAGTGGTGGTATGGGACTGCTCAACTTAAAAGCCCATGCTGCCAAAATCCTTAGCACCTTTATCGCTGCCATTACCAACCCTGCAATTTCAGCCCAACACTGGTCTTGCACAGCCTGCTCCAACTTCTCCCGCGCCCTGGGCCTCACCAACCCGTCCCACCCACACTCTCTCTGTTGAAGTATCTGGCTTCCCGTCCTTTGGCAGCAGGCCCACATGGGACTTCACCCCACTTCAAAAGGATCCTCCTCTCCATGAGGAGCGCTGAGTGGAGGATTTGCATTAGTGGGCACACCGCCCAGAGGGGGCGCCCCTCTCCTCAGTTCACCCAGGAGGTACAGGGACTTCCCATTATAAACAGAGCGATACCCATGAGGCCCCATATCTTGTCCAGGGTGGACTACCTGTACATGATGGAAATCCTCTATCCCTTTGATACCCAGTGAACCATTTGGAAGTACGCCCATCACCCTCTTCTGCAGCCTCATATCCATTCCTATGTGTGGCGCTGCTCGAGATGGGTATACCAATCTGACAAACGCTCTAATGCTTTGCACTCATCCTGTGTCGTGTGTGGCCAGTATGGAACGCTGTTTCACTGCCTGTAAAAGTGCCCTCCATCTAAAGCGATATGGCGTGAGGTGCAACTTCTGCTTTGCCAGGATCAGGCGCAGCCCTTTAATCTGTCTAGGGACATGTTTGCTTTATCAATGGCCTCCCCTCTCCCACTCTCCCTTTGTGCCTTGGTGGTCACAATCTCCATGTGGACTATCCACACGATTGTCTTGGATGCCATCTCAGGCTTCACCCCCACCCTCCAGGAAGCTGTACGCCGGTTCAAGTCTCACTTAGTGGACCACTTTCAAGCGTGGATGTTTGGGTACCTACCACCACGTCGCCGCCAGTTAGTCTCATCCTGGTTCCTAGTTTGGTTCATCAACTCAGACCCCTTCCTACACACGTGCTCAATAGTGGCGCCTGCCCCTATACACGTGACCCCCTCCAAGTCTTGGCGTTCCTGCTGGCAACAGGAGATAGCATTAGCTTCTCTGGGGTGCCCTCCTTTTGCAGGAGTTTCGTTTTTCTATGGTGTCTTATCAGAAGTGTCAATCCCTTGGTCAGCCTTCCCTGCAATAAATTTAAAATTTAGGTTATTGGTTTTGAGTTGGCCCAAAATCATCTGATCCATTTGATTTGAATTAATGTTAGATAAATTGGCCTCTAAATTAGATTATAGGTGATGTTCATTGATTAAAAGAGTTGAAGTTTGGATTAAAAATAACTGTGAGTTTAAATCCTTGATATCCAAAAAATCTTTAGGTATAATTCCTGATATTTTAGGCTTTGTAAGTAACCTCCACTTTTGCTTGAATTAGATAATTAACATTTAATCATTCTGATTGGGCGGATTAAAAAATCATCTAAAGTTCTTTTTGTTTAGATCAGGTGGTTTAGATCTAAAGTTAATAGGGTAGGCAAGAGTAAAGGTTGAGTAATCAATCTATGGACTAAGGTGGCTTGTATTCATGGGTTTTTGTTATCCAGACTCTTTTTGTAAGTAATTCATTAATGGTTAGGTTGTTTTGGTTAACCATTAATTAATCCTGTAATTCTTGACATGGTTGATTTTTTTCTGAATTATTTGTTCCAAACTTTCAGAAAGGACTAATGTAGTATGACAATGGTTTGGTGATTGTTATAATTTTGGCAATATAGGTAATATATGCTGAGAAGGTTGCACAGGATACAAGCTTACTGAGTAAATGGACAGATAATATGAAGATTGTCATCCCCAAGACAACTTATAAATCTAATAGATAAGGATCAATTGCCCCAGACACACTTTATTTATTTAATTTTAGAAGATGCCTTCTGCTCTGCTCTCCATTATCCTATTAACAACTTAATCCTCCAATTATCCCATCTTGCTTATATATCAGTGACTTTACCAAATTCCACTCCTTTGGCTTAGACTATTTGATTCCACCTTATTCTCATTGGTTCTGACAGAGTATGGTATCCTCAATTCAATAATCCTTAGTTTGAGGTGATCTACTCAAAAATTCATCAAGTGTTGACATTGCCTTATCGCCTTATTTGGAGATGATCCACTAATTATCCTTCTGGACCCAATATCACCTCATCTCAAAGGCGTTCAAATAATCTTAACATTTCATTATGGTCAGCGGATTGGCTAGAATCCGCCATAGTTTTTTATGGCTTATCATTCAGTCGTATTTAATCTTGGAAGTGATCAAGCGGCAGCTCACTAAAAACAATCTCAACTCATTGAAATAGGTCAGTGGCTTTGACTCCTTAACATTGCTAATAATACCTAAATTGACAGCTAAATATAAACAATAAAGTAATTGTTGGAATTAAATAAAATTGGTAAAGGGATGAAAATTAGTATTAAGTGTTCTCAGCTTGGCTGACCTGATAAAATTATTGGGATTTTGGTGGCCTCAGTAGGGACAAACATATCTGGTGCTGAAGCATTCAAATAAGCTGTTCCCTTATTATTGTCTAAACAGCAAGGAGCATTAGCGCAGGGAAATGGAGTAAGTGATGAGGCTTCTGGTTTGGCTATTTATTTTCATCATTGCAACCGCAACCAGTTTTGTATTTAAGAAATGAAATGGGCGTAAAGGTATCAAGTTTGGTTATTCCAACCTTATTATTTGAACTTTGAGGAGCCTAAGTACAGAAATGAGAATTAAATTTAGGTTCATCATTGCCTTCATCACTTTAGGTTTAAAGGGTGGTAGGCTCACCAATAGTAACAAGTTTAAGTCTCTCTAACTCTTTCCAATTTTCATTTAAGATTGTGGTTATGCTTTTGATATGTTATATAAATCTGTTCCAGAATCTCTATGCTACAAAGATTAAATTTGTATAAATATGCATAGGTAAAAATAAGTTTTTTCTTCCTCCTATTCATCATTACAATGGTTTTATAACAGGTGGCTTCATCTTCAGATTAGGCAAGAAATTCAAGTTGTTGCCACTAAAGCATAGAATGTGTACAAATTCTACTTCACAATTTACATTCAATATAATAGAATGTATTTTTAGTATAATTTTATACTGCTTCTGCATAATATGTGTACTATCAAAATATACAAGCTTAGCTAATTAAAAAGGTAATTAGTTTTTTTTTCATTTTGGGAATAGCTGTGACAACTTTTCTATAGTGAACAATCACTTTATCCTCCATCTGGGTATAGCTGGTCACAACTGCAATCATTTATCAACTCAAAGATTTGTCTTCATCTTGTAGCCTTAAAGTATACCTGGCAGAAAACACCAGTTTTGGATTTTTACAACTTTTGTTGACACAGTGTCCTTTAAGGCTAAACAATTATCAGTCAAACTAGTGTCATCAGGCTTCCTACTTCATATTTCTTCACTAGGGCAATGTTCTTTGTCTCTTATAAGCGAAATGATTTATCACTAGAACTGATGTACTTTGGAAGATGGTTTGATAGCCCATTGAAACTTGACCTTTTATCATTACTTTCATAGTTCCTAAAACATTTTAACTTAATATAAGATAACAATAATAAATTAAAAAGTCATTTTCAAGTTTATAAGCAGCACTATTAATAGTGCTAGGAGAATTTTAAAATAATTTTAGTATTATCAGGAATGATCAGCGTAAAAAAGCAAGGATATACTACCCTAAATCTTTTACATGATAAAGGGAACAATGTCCAGATAAAGTATACATAGGGTAGACAGATTTAAGATAAGATGAGACGAACTGAGGCTGAAATAAAGCCTTGAGTTCTACCTTGAGATATAATAATCTAGAAAAGGAAAATCACCCTACTTTATTAATTAGTGGAGCGCTGATCAGGCCATTAATTCCAAATTTTCTAATTGTAAATTCAGTGTTATTAATTACTTAATGCTGTGAAATTTAAGGTAATAATAATTTTGGGCCTCAATCCCAGTAAGATCATTCTATAAATAACAAAACTTATAGACCAATATTGCCTAAATAAATGAATGATTTGAAAGCCCAAAGTTGATTCTTCATACACATTTGGTAAAATCCTAACAGTAGGTTATGATGCTGCTCCATTCCTTCATCAGCAAGCCTTTGGTTTGACAGCTAGCCAGCTAGTGCGTTCTTTGAGAACAACTATAATAATTTTTAGGTTCTTAAAGAGAATGTAAAGAGCATTGATTTGTTGAAAAGCAGTAGAAAGGATTGTTTTTAGGATCTTTTCTCGTTTTCTAATAACTCCAATGCACAGGTTTAATTCCTCTTTCAACTCCTGGAATTTAGTGTTTTATGAAGGCTTGTCCATATTGGCTTTTAAGTTTTCTGCGAGAGTTTTAACAGTGCTCAGCATTATGGAAGTGGCGGTAAATTTGGCTAATGTCTTTTTGGTAATATGTTTGCTCATTATATCATTCTTCAATTTGTTGAGTCTCTTGGCAATTGAGTGGATAGCCACCTTAGTTGCTTGTGATACCAGATGCTTCTCAATACGGGCTTTTAGAGTAATAAGGTTCTGAGATACTGACTGAGCCTCTGAGGTTTAAGGGTTTTAAGCTCACAATTAATCTTATAAATTTCTAATTGGGACTTAATGAAATTACTTTTTTCTTCCTCAATATGACAACTATTAGAAGCATGGGTTGTCATTTTATCATTAACTTTGACACCTTGCTGTCTTTAAAGGATTTTACAATGTGCTACAGAGGGCTTTACTAGTGTGACAGGCCAAACAGTATGAGGACTGCTGTCCCTTGATGATTCACCTTCATAGTCATACCTTCCCCCAACGAGTCTACAGGCAACCCACCAACACAGCAGAACAACAACTTCGCCTTAGAGCCATTGGCCCCTTTTTGGGAGTGCACCAGTGTTCCTCAGCCACCTTCCTAGGAAGCCTGACCCCTTGCTCCTTCTCCCTCATGACCAATCGCCAGCACTTCTTTGGTATGCACTAGAATGTTCATCCCCCATATTTGGCAGCCCGGCTCCCTAGCTACACCACCCTCATGGCTGATGGCCATCAGACCCTCATTGTTGGTGCTGGTTGGTTAAGTTCCTGTGGGTCTTCCTTGTAGGGTTGAGGTAAGGGAGTTGGCAGCGCCGGCCACTACAGGTGCATAATCCTGCACCTACTTCAGAGATCACCTATCCTATCTTCCATTAATCTAGCGGCCTAACCATTAACAACTACAAAAGATGGGTGCAAGTGAAATCTTTCTTAAGAGGGAGCTACAGCAATATATACTTATGCGTTTTTCTGTCTATATTCTGCCTGCCTATAAAAATCCATTGGCTTTATTGCCAACACTCCACTCAATCATTGGCCTACTTTTGGCACTCATTTCATCTTAATACTTCTTCCCAGACACCAAAAATCAAGTTGACTAAACCTTGGCACCAGTCGCCAGTTCATCATATATAAATTACTATTATAAATAATCTCAGATATTCTCAGCCTTTAGTCACTAGTGATTGAGAACTCTAGGAGGTGGAATCATTACCACACGCTCTCATATCAGAATCCTCAGCATTTCACTAGCAATAAGATTATCCTTAGCAACAGTCGCCATTCAATACTAATTAATACTTGATTGGATCATCCTTAGCACTAATTGCCAGTGATCCCAGACACCTTGACGTCAACTCTAGACAAAATAATAAATATATTGACATCCCTGGCTTTGATTGCTGGTGTCAGATTGCTATTAATTATCTAATATAATGTTAATCATCAATAGCGTAAATTGTAGTAATTGTAATAATCTAATTCGCTATCAGGGATTGGCCCAGATACATCCAGCCTTGGAGGAATCATCAAAGTATCTCAACCCACACCAATGGGGAGCACAAATTAGTATATTCTAATTAATATACTAATAGAATGTGGTAATTAGTTGACTCACCAGTGCAACTAATATTGTCCCGTATTTCAGTAATTATTGGAGAATTTATCTGGCTGATTCTCTGACACTGTCATAGCTCTTGGGCAAAAAGTTCAATTTTAATTTTGGGTTCTTTCATTTATCCATGATATTCTTTCTGAGGAGTTTCATAGCTTACTCCACATACTAGATAACTCTCAAATCAGTGGTCCCCATTTTATTATTGTATCAAGAGTATTTCACTTGCTATTTTAATAAATCATAGTTATCCAGTCCAACTCTAGCTCTACCATATATAATGACTACAACGTAAAGTTCTCATTCCTTTAGTATAGATAAGACTACGCTAAAGATCTACATGAAAAAATGACAAAATTTTACAAAATGAATTTATTTTTTATTGTAAGCAGCTAATTAGTAATTTATTTTTTTATTCAGGATGCATTATTGCTTTTGTAATGAGAATCATCAACTATCTTACAATGCAATTGTAAAAAAAAATTTATTGTTAGCGAAAGGTTTGAATGGTAAGTCATGAGGTCAACTTGAGTACATTTTATTTTAAATTAAAATATAATACTGAAATTAGGTTTGTATTATGACTTAAATGAGAAAATTAAGAATCAAGTCAAACAAACACTGACAGTTATGTAGTTAAAGTTTATATAGGAACAATTTGCTTCAATCTGTCAACATATACCCCTATACTTTGTGTTACTAAATTATATACATGTTTATAAGCCGCTCTTAACGCCCTTTGGGAATTGACGTGATTATGGAGCTCTTTATTATTGTTTCCTGGTAGGTGTATGATATGGTATAGTGATGGGCTTACAAAACGCATGATATATCTGTAAAGATTTGCACTTAGGTTATATGTCTCTGGGAGAACATAAGTTTGTAAAAATTTAAAGAAGTCCTGTACTTAACAGATGCTCATTTTACAGCAGATTCTTTCGTTTAGTATTATAAATCTTGGTTTATATATCTGAACACTTCATTAAGAAAACATCTTTCAGAATTAAGTTCTGAAATCTCCATTGCTTTTTCTAATACCCCATCAATGAGTCTAAGAGCAGACTTCACATTTGGTCATCATCTTCACCATTTCCATTGTGCATCTAGCGGGTTGCACTATTTAAAGAATTACCTTCATTGTTAAAATAAAACGAATTAAGATATTTTTTTTGATAGCTTTGCCCCCTGTATTGAGCACAAGCCTATAGAGATTCTGTTTGTGAGAGGTTCCATGGTTGTTTTCTTAAAAGTCCAACAGTCAACACTTGTTTTGAGTCTATTTTATAAAGATATTTTATTTATTTTAGGATGTCCAAGTCTCTATTAGTTCCTGAAAGTAGAGTATCCATTCTATGGTAAGAGGAAAAATACTAATGAAGTAAGTCCACAAAAATGGAGAATTAGAATAAAAGTCATAAAGAGTGGTTAGCATGGCAGGGTAATTCCTGCTTCCACTCTAGTGCAGGTTTTGTTTAACGCATGTTCAAAACCTGTACTGGCCATAAAAAATCTTGGTGTGGTATATTTGTCCCAAGGTTGACCTACCTAAATTACTTTTTAGAATATAAGGCATATTTTATTATAATATAGCTTTAGGGTTTTTTTATTTATTTGAGGATGGCTGACCAGGGGATAGACACATCCAATATGTAGGGAAGAGCAAAACGGAAAACAAAAGAGGGAAGAGAGCGCAAAACAATGGAACTCAAAAGATATGACTTGGCACACTTGGGTGTGTCTAGGAGCCACTGGTGGTGGATGACTAGACCTTAAGTGGCATGGCAGCTCAGGGCTAGTAGGGTGTACCATCTATGAAAACTGTGAGGTTTTTAATGTCATAACTGGAAATAGATTGGAAT